>JAODUK010070966.1:5000-16466 GCA_027564635.1 Typhlichthys eigenmanni
GTGTGTGTGTGCGTGTGTGTATTTCTTGGCTGCTTTTACTAAATGAATATCAGATGCATTTATGTGTGTTGGGCAAACGGATGACAGGATCATTGGGCTGCGCACTGTCTGTCTGAGTGTTTACCAGGGAAACTAGTGGAGGGAGACTTTTGGCTCTCGCCGCCGACATTACGTTTTACTGTAACATTCGTATTAGGAGTAATGTAATATTGATGCAGTGGGAGGATATTAATAATGCATCGACAGTAGTCCGATCATTTACTAAGGCGACTGTGTTAAAGAGAGGCAGCTCTGGGGTAAGACAGACACAGGAATGAAATAGGAGGGGAAAGACAGGGCAGTCTCTTAACTGACGTGACAGAGACATTCCTATACTACAATGTCACTTCCTGTTCAGCATATCACAGACGCAGGTCAAAGTAGTTGAGAATGCCTTGCGGCAACTCTGGTCTTCTCACTATTAAATGTACACTGTAACAATGGAGAGTGGAGAGAAATGCTATGAAACAAACTGCACCCGTATATCTCAGAGATAGAACGATTACATTATTTTAAAATAATGAAAGAAAGACCGGAACTGTGTCATGAAAGACTCGCCTGCCCCACTATTTGCAAAAGCTAATCAATTTTCCAAAATATTTCCAAATGTAAATAGTAAATGTTATAATGATGAGTTTTTTTTTATTCAACTTTTTAATGTTCCAATACAGAAAATTGCTACATTAAGAGAGAAGTATATCATGTGAGCCTATATGTTTGTTGTTTTTTTACTATGTTGGAGACCATCAAATTGACAGTCAAAGATAAACAGAAGTTCCCAAAATAATTGTAACAATTAGAATTTCCTTTTTTATTCTAGAATGTGGTACATTTCTATTTCATACCAGTGACATACAGTACTGTAGCTGTGCATTGAAAGCAAACAAAAATGTGATATATGTTTTTAATAGGTTCTCTAAAGTCAAGAATGACATATTCTCAATTTGTCTTTCAGTTTCAGATTCCCTTTAATGGTCAGTTGTACTACCGTATGTGGCACATGCAAAAATGAATGTAATTATGAATATTTCATTACCTTGGATCTTGCTCTGTACTGAAACACATCAACTTACAGACTTAGCAGAAAATGTTGATGCAAATTAGCACTGACCCAATTTTAGAAGATTTATTACATAAGCTTCATAAGGAATATTATAGTAGCACTAAAATAGAATACATGTATATTAGCTTGGATTAAGTTTAAGCACTGTCGTTTATTATCAGTATAGCTGGATTTACTTGGCTAGAACATCCCTACTGAAACCTAACAAATAGCAATACACACTCACATTTCAAAGTCATTACATATTCTTACCGAATATTTAGCGTTTGTTCCAAGCTCCACCCCATCCCTTAGCCAGCTGATCATTGGTTTAGGATTTCCCTGGGCAGAGCAACTAAGAAGTGTGTTGCCTCCTTCCTTGGCCTCCACATACTGTGGTGGTGTTGATGTAAATGTCGGAGGGGCTGTAAAACAAACAGTACATTTAGTCATCCATACAAATCAGATACTGGTCATTATGAAACATATTGTGTTGTCCTTCATTTTCTTTGTGGTGTCTTATAATCATTGAATACGGGGAACAAAATCAACAAAACGTATTCTTTTGTGCATGTAAAAATATGCAATACTGTAGATACTGTATATAGATTTTTCCAAGCGTGTTGGTAAATGGATAGTAATACAAGAACATGTGGTGTAAACAGGTATATGTTGAAGTACAAATTCAATATTGAAGTCATTAGAGTGTAATTACAGAAGAGTCCTGGTTCAGGAAGGGTGTCCAAGTACTGCAGAAGTCAAAAGAAACATTTATATTTACGCACAGGTTAACAAATGAATCAATGAGCTGAGCTTTACTAATATCGCCTATTTGGAGCGAAGAAACTATCACAAATCTCTAGAGCCAGCTGCTATGAATATTTGAAGCTGATATTGTTATTATACATAGTGGCACTGTGTTTAGTTCAAGAGAGAGGAATCACTGTACAAGTAGGCCGTTGCCAGCCGCTGGGACTATAGCCATGATTCACAATCACCTGACGCGGAGTAAACAAATAGCCCAATTAGCACTTCAAGACATCTGCCTATTCTTACTGCCCCCTCACTCTCTGCTAATTACTGCTTAATAAAATTGATTATTTGTGATACTAATAAAACGCACTGCAGCTTTTCTGGTCTCGCGGTTACAAGTCACTTCTGAAGGTTGCCAAGTAAGCCGCACTATTCGTTTACACATATTATACTGCTTTTTCTCTTGCTCTCTCTCAATATTATCCATAAGACTCATTTATTTGTGTCTAGAGATGTGCACAGAGACTCACGCTGTTATCTACCTCTCCCCTCCAGTCACATGCACTTTTGTGCATGGTTCACTTTCAAATCACACAGTGCACTGGGGCTGAAAGTTGTGTTTCTGGGGGCAATATAACCTAATCGAGGAGTGTGGCTTTAATAAAATGGCATGCCGTTTTTATGCTGCACATTTTCACACACACATTACATCCATATATTCACTTATTTTGTATTCATGAGATGTGTGTATCTTCTTACTAAAAACCATAAGACTTTTCAGTGTCAAATTACCACCTAATTTGCTGGTCTTTGCCTGTACTGTCTCAAGGTTTGTTGTATCGCAGTGTTGTCCTCTATGCAGACCTCACTAGCAGATAATTGAGAGTTTTGGCTCTTCTTTGAAAGATCTATCATCTGCCACTAACTGACTCAGATGGTTTGGCATCATTTATATTCTTGCTCAGTTTTTCCTCTTGTTACTCTTAAAGCAAACGAATCGCCACAGGGAATAGGCCTGCGTTCTTTCAGTTGATTTCTCCCGTGAGGCCGAGCTACAGCAACACAGCTCATCTTTCCCTTCTTTTACTTGATTCTTTTACCTTTTTTTCATCCATTCACCCAAAGTCATTCAATCTCTGCTACCAGGGTTCAAGTGAAAACAGAGAGGAGAGAACGCATAGGACGATATTAGAGGAAGACGACACACGTTCTCCTTTGGTCTTTCAATCTGTGAAAAGCACGCCCATCAACAAAATGTTCAGGGTGCAGCGGACAGGACAGGACGAGAGCAACAAAAAAACAAGAGAGGAGGAGGAGGTCGGGGGCAGAGGAGGCCAGCGTCGGCAGAGAGTGGCCTCAGTGTCTTTTTCGGGCACAGGGCCTTGCCATCTGACACCTGCCACTGTGCGGGCATGAATTCCCTGCATGCTTGGAAGGAAGCTAAGGCTAGCAAACAGGAACTGAACGCAGGAGTGTGTGCAAACGCCACCGGCCAAGGAACTAAGGCCCTTAGTGTCTGCGTGGAGGCCAGCCCACCACAGCACCTGCATCCCCCCCCCCCACCCCCCCCCCCGTTTAAACAGCACAGCAGTAACATGAAGACCACAGGCCTGTATCCATTTCTCTCACAGATGTCTAGACACAAACCTTGCTTCAGTGAACGCCATCGCCTGATTCAACGGCAAGTGACAAAGCAACGGACGGCTTTGTCAAAACGTCCCCTTAACCTGTCACGTGCTAGTAATGGCAAACGTAATGGGAAATATTGTTTGTGTAGATATTTTTAACTTTGCAGTTGAACTCCAAATTGGTTTTAATTGAGAGTGGGTGGCACTGTACTCTGGGTGGTATGCAGGGACAATCTTGATGCACTGTACTCTATGGTGCTTTGTTGCAGCAAACATATAACACTGTATTCTATGTGCATGGTGGAAAATATTATTAGTATTTTCTTTTTAACTCAATGCAATATATTCAATTTAACATCACAAACATTAATTTTAATGTTATGTATTCAGTCACTGGAGAATGAGGGAGCAATTGAGCAGTCAATGAATGCTGATGAGACTAGTTACAGAGATGCAGTGTGTCTACACAGGAAGACATTGATCCAAACGCCCGAGCGCACGCACGCACACGCACGCACACGCACGCACACACATGCACACACACGCACACACACGCACGCACACACACACGCACAGATGTTGGCGGTGTCTGAACCTCTACCCGGAGCAGGTTACACTTAGCAGAGGAAGCATGGGTGTAATCCAGCAGACAGAGTTCTCATTCAGCTGCAGCCAATGCTGATGTAATGCATAGTGCAGAACACAGCATAAGAATGAACACCAGCGACCATTCTGCGTTACACTGATGGTAACGACTCACGACCAGTATTTATTATGGATTCAGACGGACTGTAAATGGGACTATGCCTAACTATTTCACGCATGGTAATCATTAGAATGCAGCGACCCCATCCATTGTAAAACGTGGGCGTGTTACATTTGTATATGCATGAGATACGTAGTATGCATGTTTTTCACAGTTCAAAATGACATTCTGCGTGTAAATGAGCTTGACAATATGGTGGTCACAAAACTCCCGCCATCCCCCACATGTCTTGATACAGTTGGAGTGATGATCTCTCACAACAGTGATTCATTCTGGGCTGAGAAAGCATTTACAAATGTCTGCATAGAAAAAGAATCCCTCGGTTGTACGATGACCGCACATAATAGCCAATGAGGAAATACAGAGAACAGCATCTGTCTCTTGTGGCTTGTGTCTCAACGTGTTGTACTGTTTGTGTTATCAATATTAAATTATTCTAAAACAGATTTCTGTTGTGGATTTAAAAAAGCAATGTTTGTGAATAGCACCAACAGCAATGTTGGGTAACGTGCAGGTGCATTAGAGGTGTGTTTTTGAGAAACAAGTTATATGTACACAGTCATTGATTTAGTTATGGCTCCCAGAAGCTCACATTTGCCCCAGCTCACTGTTCCCATCGCTGGCTGGGGAGGGGGAAGGGGTAGATAAGGGTGAGAGACCTAGAGGGAGGAGTAGAGAGCAGCGCCCGCCATTCAGCTGAGGTGAACATGCGCGGTGTCGCACCGAGCAATGATGTAATGGCTTCACGTCAAGTCACATACAAGGCACTGTATGATTGTGACTCAAGTGTTTGCCGGGCTGGAGCAATGTAGTCACATATACCAGTAGGACTCTATAAGTCACTGGGGCATTCCTGGGAAATGCAAAGGTGCAGATTTACCCCCCCCCCCCCTCTTCTCCCGCCCGGTCATCAGTTTGATAGCTCTCAGACTGTCGCAGACGATCCGCGCCGGAACCGCCTTCAACAGGACAAAATCAATTCTTCTATACCGCCTCTCCTGACTATACTCCAGGCCCTTTGAAAAGGATCTGCTAACATCATCTAAAGCAGTGTCTAATGGCCCCTCATTGCATTCGCTTCTTGGCGGAAGGCGTCCGGTCCTAGCCAGAATGTCCGACAGTGACAGATTCCTTTCTTCACTTGAGGAACACCAAACACTGAATGGCTGTTGGGGTGAACACTCAATACTTGCAATTGTACAGGATAAGTCACTTTGGGTAAAAACGTCTGCTAACGTATCGTAATTCATCAAATAATCTAAACGGACCTGACCAAATCAGCCGTGGCTCATTCTGTTCACACACACACACACACACACAGCTGTCGCCCACTCACCGTTGACCGTGAGGTGCACCCAGCTGCCGTTGTGGAAGGTGTCGTACTGTTGTTCCAGCATCAGGACCCTGCACTCGTACCAGCCCTGGTCCTCGGAGCGCACCGGGTCGATCTGCAGCGAGGCCTTCCCGTGCAGGGAGGCTCGACCTGCGCGGGAGGAGAAACACACGTGCTCTGAGCGCTGCCTGCCAAGTTGGATACGAACGCTGATAAAAGTGTGTTTGTTTGTGCCAACAACAACATAAGCGGTATTATTGAGGTTTATTTCATGTAAACAGGTGACGTCATCATGTGTATTGCGCTGGAATGGGCAGTCAACTGTCATTTACTGTTGAGGTTTGCAGGCATTTATACAAATCTGTGCGTTGAGCGATGCTACTTTTCCCCGCACATTGACATCTCAGTAGAGCCACACTGGTCCTACTGAGATGTAGTAGGATATATATACAAATATTGACATAAGGAAGCTATATAGGATTTAACAGTAGTTGAATTCCGCTTTTACAAATATATTTAGTGAATCATGAAATCCTTCTCATTGCTCCCTGAAAAGTGTCTTACGACCCCTTCTGTACGTACGTTGAGACCAAAAATAGGCTGCTGAAGAGAAGTGAGAAAATATTCCCTTGTAGAACATCAATCTTATCATAGTGGAGGGTTTGCATGCTCCAGTGATGCCGAGAGCCTTGTTGTCAAGAGCCTTGCTCTCTTTGCCGGGGAAGGCAAACTGGCTTCTAGCAAAGGGCCATGCAGGCAAACACACAGTGTCAACAAAAAGAGGCCCTATAGAAGATTCGAATAGGTCTGAAAATACCCCAGGAAGGGAACAGAATACTGTCCTGTAGACCTAGAAACGTTTTAGTATGCCCTACGTTTTAAGCAAGAGTCAACAATATTCTCAATTTGGATGTGTGATTTGGCTAATGAACTTGAGAAACCACATACAGTAACTGCATTCAGAGAGACACAATTTATTAATAACTTTACAGAGATTTGTTATATTAGATAAAACAAACATATATAAAGTGTGTTTCTGTAATTCAATCTTTTAATTACAGTAAGTATGTTTGGTTCTACATAATGCTATATAGTGTATTACCCAAGTATAATTATTACATAAGTATGAAATGGGACACTGTCTTAGTATTTCAAAATAATGAATCCTCAAAGGGTTTCAAAGGGTCTCAACGGGTTTCTCTCTCTTCACAGCTTACAAACAGCTGTGAGTGTGAACACACACCATAGAGCAACGAGATCCATCGTGGTCACAGGGATTTGATTGGATTTGAAAACTGGGCTTAAAGTTGAGTTGTTTCGCAATGCATGCATCCTGCTTCAAAATCCACTTATCCAAAAGAAAAACGCATAACCAGTTGGCCTTTCCAGAGGCAAGCTGCCTTGCCGTATTAAGATTAATAGGTAACACTGCGCAGGGGAAGGCCGTTGATGACTGATGGGGCAATACAATAAAAAAAAAAAGACCCCCCCCCACCCACCCCCACCCACACACACACAACTGCCTGACATACAGCCTGTACCAACCCGGGAGCAAACTGGCAGGCCAGGGCTAGCTTATCAAAGTGCATGTGTTTGTGCTGGTAAATGCCACCTCTATGCGCCCATGCTAGCCAAGCCAAACAGCGCGAGGGCCAGCGGTCGCTTTCACGGTGTGGAGGACACCGGCAAGGACGCGGGAACGGAGCTTTGTGACGGAGTCTCCTGCACGTCATCCCAATGTGTCAGCGCCTGCTTCTCGCCTCATAATGAGCCTCAGCAGAGTTGGAGAACGGGAAGAGGTACAGCGCGTGCAGGGGGGGGGGGGGGTTTCTCTCTCTCTTAAACTCCTCTGGGAGACCCAACCTCCACCACTCCCACTCATTAGCTTCCATGCTCACCCTGGACCAACCACCGTGCCCGTCTATAATATGCCCAAGAGAAGGTGGCAATTGCAGCATGTTGCCTAGCAACCAGGCTAAGGTGTAGCAGGTTTAATATTTGAAAGCCAGGTGTTATTTCAAGAGATGAAAACCCCCAAGGTTATATCAGAGCCCCTTCCATCCTCCTATTACAAAAGAGAAAGAAAAGAAAAAAACTACCAAATTATAGTCCCCATTATTTCCCACAATTCAGCATGACAAAGCTTTTGCTTATCCTTAAATAACCAACTTGAGGCCAGATTCTGGGCATGACATTTGGTGGAAGGGCCCCGTCCCAGCAGGACATAGCTCAAAGAAGAGAAAGCAGCTCTTAACACAATGAAGACAGAAATTGTACAAATGTTTTGCGTTTGTGTACATGTAATATAAAGGTCGCACAAAGAACAGGTGGGGGCACGACGGCTGATGTATAAAAGGAAACACCACCTGTGTAGCTAGCTTCTGCATTTGTAATTATGCGTTTAGCAGGTTTCTACTTAACGCAATTACACACACACACAGTGCCTAGCCTTGCTAATCTAAGAGCCAGTTGAGTTGGCAGACCAATTTAAGGTTCAACACTGAGCCGGAGAACAGATCAGCACATGTGAAATTACTTCCGCAAGGACAGATAAAACTCCATCTCCCATCAATCCCTTCCTCTCTGTGTTACACTCAAACTTTAATTGGACACGGCTGACGAGTAACGGGAACACATTCACACCAACACTTGCGACAGCCCGGAGATAGGACACGGTGGAGAAAGCTGTGTCTCCAGATACAGCCATCGTCTTCACTGATGGCTCGAATTAGAGCAGCCTTGTGCAAAGTGACGGAACACAGCCTGATGACTTACACCTCTGTGTCTCTTAACAGGCCGCAGCTCAAATCAACACAAAGCAATAATGCAGCTATTACTCTTATTAAGAGAGGGGATTACACCGGTGGCAGGCCAGGGGGCTCCAAGCAGCCTTTAACAGGCATGCTCCCGGATGCTTGTGTATGTGTGTGTGATGTGCACAGGTCATTCTGCATCTCTCTCGTTTTACACTGATTTATGTAACACTCTCTACTGTCATGGAGCTGCTAAAGCTGCCACATATTACATAAGCTGTCAATTCTCTATGTAACCTTGAAAGCGGACCAGCTTCCAGGCTGCCTCAAATATATGAAAAAGCTGAATTAGGGGGCTTTAAAAGACCATGGTAGTGGAACTATGATTAAGCTATACTGTGGAAATAAAATGGACTTGATGCCTCACCAATCCCCAACAGTAAGAAAACCCTGAGCCATGCTACCAGAGAGACTCCAATATAGAGAGGTTTCAACGGACAGCACTTTCGCATTCAATTTTTGGAAAATGTCTTTCATGTTTCAAGGACTTTTCCTCCTTATGCAGAACAACCCAGCGTTCCGTGCTAGCCAATGAGGCGGCAAAATTATTTTACCATATTATTGCACATTATTTCTCTCTGAGGGTGTTAATTGGTATTATGAATATACTGTATTACATGAATTCCAGAGTACCTACGACCAATCTGAGGCCACAACGGTATTTCTGCAGCTAATTGTTTTGGGGTAAATTTGCAGAATGTTGTCAGTGACACGCCCACTTAAAGGTATAGTCAGCTATTCTAAGATAAATGTAAGATAATATACTTTCTGTAAAATTCAACAAATATCTCCTTGCATTTCGCTATCTTACCGTTCTCTGCGCATGTTGAAAAAATTATCTGATACTTCTCCACTTCTCCACAGCCCTGGCTCTGTAAAAAGTAACATTATGACACTGGCTTCTATACGGAGTTGGTCCCCGGGCGCTGCACAGTGGCTGCCCACTGCTCTCTTGAGGGATGTGTAAATGCAGAGAATGAATTTCGCTGCATGTATGTGACAATAAAAGCGCCTTTGCCTTTATAAACAAAGTGGCAAACACCGCTTGAATCAACAAAGCCATAGTACTACGCTTGGCTTCACATTGCATTTCGATGTGTGAGGCGACGCCGTGGAGGACCGCGAAGCGATTCTGTTTTGATTTGAGCTCAATGTTAGCAAGCGTTCTCGAGAGTGACCGACCCTGCTGTTAAGAGACCAGAAGCGTTCCATTTTTGCTTCCATAGAAACGCATTGCAATGCTGTATCTTGTTATTATTCCAATATCTTCAGTGCTACTCTGCAGCCAGTAGGCATCAAGTGTCTTTCTCAGGGACATTTCAACGACGACTAGAGACTTGCTCGGTTTCACTGACAACCCTGTTGTTCTTACCGAGGACACTTGCAGTTGACCCAGTCGTGGGCAGCTTCCAGGGGTGAAGCTCCTCTCCCTGTCAGGGTGGGCAGCTTTGGCAACGTAACAGGGAGCTCCTTCTCAGGGACTGGCACTGGACCGCAAGTCCCACAATGGACCATGGGAATAGGTGTGCCCCAGTACCGCTGCCTTGATATCAACCAATCTCTGAGCTTCGAGCTAGTCAGGTGACCACCCACCTTCTTCAGTCTGGCCTCCTGGGTAATAGAGTCGAAAGCCTTCTCTCTAGTGAGACCTGTGAACTACAGAATAAGACAAGGACATGAAGACTGAGTGGAACAGCAAAACACTAGTGCATTCATTCCACATGACTTATCAAAATATCGGAAACCTTGTGCAGTATTCTGGTTTTATAATTAGTTTTTTCTAGATTCCTTTTTTAGCTGAATGTGTATTTCCCCAATTCTGTTTCTTTGACTTTTCTACAACATTATGATATGCTGTTAAATTAGGGTATTGTGATCAATGAACCACTTCCTTTCCTATCAATATTACATTGGAGGGACCATTGTACAGTTTAAAGGACCCATTCCATGAAAACCAAATTTTTCTAGTTGTTTTTGGCATTAGCAATGTCGATGTGACACAGACAAGTGCTTGGACTGTTAGCTCCCTGGTCTGTATTTGCCATGAAAGTAACAGAGGCGCAGAAACAGACGTATCATAAAATAGTGCACGTATTACGTAGGTTAATACAGTGTGTTTGGTAATGCCCCTATGAGGATGGCCACCTATATAGTATTCAGCAAAATGTACAAGCTATAAGGAACTGATGTTGATTGCCAGTACAACAGTCTAATGTTCAACATTTGCAGGTAAGGTGACGAAATATGTAAATCTATTTTTTGATATAGTAACTAGTAGGCTACCATAGCATAAACACAGCTCGAGTCTGCAGGACAGGCATATTATCAAAAGTGATGCACTGTGCACATCAATAACTACATTAGATTAATATAGGCTATTGTTCAGTAACAGTAAATGGATTAAAAATAGGCTGCTTAAATAATGTGTTGATTTACTTAACCTAAACATTGCTCGACTTGATAAAGACGCACTCGTGGGTGTCATACCGAAATGGTATCCCCTACCGGAAACGGATTGCCGTTTTAGGTACCTTGAGTAATAAAGCTTTCAGTGATCAGTCATATCATGCAAAAATATTTAACCTTATGTCAGTGATAATAAGAAAAATATATTATGTCTTTGTTTAAATGTAACGTTTGTTGTTTAACCGAATATCACTTTGTGTTGTTGTTAGCAGCTAGACACCTATCTATCATAACAATAGTGGCAAGAACAGCTGAGGTTTTGTGCTATGTAACCCTTCATTCATTAATTAATACATGCTTATGGGTGCATGGTTGTTTAGTGGGCAAGGATGGTTGCGATATTGTGCTATGGTATAATTTAACCTTCATTCACAAAAGAATGTGCTTAGTAGATACATGGCTGGTTATCAAAATGTAACACCCCTGTTCCTTCACAGGAAGCTGCTGTGTTTATGTGGTTGACACCAAGGTTATAATAGTTTTGCATTTTTCATTCGTTTTTATTTTTATTTTGTTTTGACTTTTTGTTGTCAGTTTAGTTTTAATTCATTTTTAAAGTGGGTTTGGTAGTTTAGTTTAGTTTCTATTTTTTGAAAATGCTTAGTTTTAGTTTAGTTTTTATTAGT
>JAODUK010070977.1:0-16462 GCA_027564635.1 Typhlichthys eigenmanni
CTTAAAAAAAACGAATTAATTTATTAAATAAAAATAATTCCATAAATTTAATATATTTTTATTATTTTTTATTTTAAAAAAAAAAAAAAAAAAAAAAAAAACAGACATAAATACACCAAAAAATGAAACACAAACAAACCAACAGACCTTTAAGGACAGTCTCTAAAGACCACTGGCGTCTGCATGATTTTGCTCATCTTTCGGTTTAATTGGATGTCACCCCTCATGGGATGAGGGAGATGTTGGAGATAGGCCACCACAGTTACCCTGTGTGATCGACGAGGCCAGAAGAAGCACCTCAAGCACTCGCTATAATACCCTGAAATAGATCTGTGACCATGTCATACTAGTCATACTAATAATTAGCTCCTCAAAATGTACTGTATGACAGCACAGAAACATGTGCTCCCACATCTTGACTACCAGATGAGAGTCTTGAGAGTCTCACTCACGTCTAAAAATTGATCTCATGTCAAGAATAATTGGCCTGGCATGGCAACGCTCTAACAAAAGGTGGACCGAATCCTTCAGTCTTTTGGGGTGGGGTGGGGGTGCTTAATCCAGCACGTGACTGACTGAACGAGCTACAACTGTTTACATCACATGCATGTGGGTCCACTGGGGGGCTTCTATATGGAGACAAATACATGCAAATGTGAATGGCCGCATGTTAACTGCAAGATACTGAATGTATGTATCTATATGGATATATAAACACACCACCAGCTTGCTCTGTTTGATGATGCGTACATGAGGACATCGCCAAGAATCACCCCCTAGCATTTTTTTTCAAAGATGTGGATCCTCGTTTTTCTTCAAGTATTACATGCATTGGAAATAAAAAACATATTTTTCTAGCAAACATTACATAAGCCACTGTAGACACTATGTCCTCTACACAGGATGCCATTCATCAAAAATAGTATGCGCAATTTAGCATATTTCAACCTTTTGGGACACAATCTAATAGTTAATGTGGAATGTTCCAGAACAATGGCTTACACCATATTTGATAGGGCATGCGCTTTGGATTGTCCAGTAAGGCCCAATGTATGTCTCCATGCACGCTGATTGTTGCCTTGGACTTGTAAACACTGAGCTGCACCAAGCTGGCGAGTTACAGCTTTATATAGCCTCATGGCTATAGCCAAATGTCACAACAGGAATGCTAGTTACAAATGTCCAAATGAAGTAGCCTACACCTGCAGTCTACACAAAGTTATGTTAATGAGTTGTACGTTTAGCAGTTTTATTGTATTGCATTGTCTTGCAAAAGAAACAGATAACAGTACCTTAATGCCTTATTTATTGTTAGTGAGCCTGGCAAGAGCCATGTTTTCTGTTGTTTTGTTTTTTTTTATACCTGAAAACCTGAAGTTTACAATGCTCAGATTTCATCTCTGACCAGTGAAGCAGCCGTTACTCTGTTGATTTCAACGGACGTTGAGTTGATGCTCAGTGTGGCTACTATTTGTAACAGTGCTGTGTATTTAAACTTTCAGTATTAAAATAACATCCATGGCATAATTTCGATTCTACTGGTGTTTGAATAACTTGTATTTTTATATGACCATATTTGGCACATTGCTATTTAGCTGAGCGTGTACACTCACTCCCATGATCAGCAGCTAAAATGTTAGCAATCGTTTTTTGGGTTATAACCATTTGCTTGTTGTTGTGGTGTGTCAGTTATGTGAAAATAGTTCAAATAGAGTTGAGATCAGTATGGGGGAAGTGGGAGGATTACTGACGTGTTGAGTTCTTCTGGGACGCCGCTAAAAGGACCACAAATAGCCTCCCAAGCACTTTCTTTAGTAACCACACACCACCTCGACCGACTGGCAGCGGCTCTGACTCATATGCGTCCAGGAAACAGGAAGGCCAGATGATGCTATGCCACTGACGGCGAGTGGCAGGTGGAGCATCTCAGTACAGCGTGAACAGAACAGAGCAAAATACCGACTGTACCAAACGTGGGAATCGTATTGCAGTTGCAAGCAGCCCTGCGTCAACGTAGCTTTACGGGAACTCTCAATGCTATATTTATACATACATACATATATGTTTGAGGGTGTTATAAGTGAGACGCTAGACATTGACCATTATCCATGACTTTTAACCAATGCAAGCAACATTGCGTTATTGTTTCACAGTAGCTATTTGTTTACAAAATGGGACAACACTGTTCTAAATCCCGCATGGATGCTGGCGAACTTTTCTTGCGCTTCGAACAAGAAGAATTCAATTTACTGCACCAGAAAATTGGCCCAAATAAATCCTCTAGAATATATTGTAGGCCTATGCAGATTCAACAGATACCAAGTCAAGCGGACATTTCACACAACTGCCGAACAGTGGAGGAGATAGACTTCCACGGGTCCCGTAACACCAATGGACTGGTGTATGTGATGGACAGCCCGACTGGCGGAATATGGGTTAAGCAGAGAGAGAAATGGACATGATCCTGAAAATTATATACTTGGTTTCAGAGTTGTTTTCGAGGAATCTGGATTTGTTGTATGATGGAGCTGCTGCGGCAGACTATTATGCCCACTGTGTGGAGGTGAACGAGGTATCACGGATTAGCTCGTGTATTGAGCGGTCGTTTATTTATTCGGCCATGTGTAGTGTCACTGAGGGGTGAGAGAGAATATACCAAAAACATTAACTTCCACTGCAGGAGTTCCATGCCTACATCATATTATTTATTTTAAGACATTTCGTGATTGTGGTTTATTTGCTCTGTCTGTTGAAATATTAATGCAAGCAGGTTTTTTGTTTCCCTGTTTGCTGTGAGCTGAAATTAATTGTATTTGCCAGCCTGGCAGTGGCATATACCGCTGTTATTGGAAGCATGTAGGCATCTAGCCTACAGAAAGTGCAATCTCAAAAGGAAAGTTTGTGGGGAAGAATGTCACAAGGGCAACAAAATCTGCTCGACTATGCTTTCAGATATAAAAACAACTACCAAACAACATAAACAACACATTCACACAACGTTTGTGTTGTGTGAATTTTTATTTATTTATTTATTTTTACTTTTTCTAAAACGTTTTATTTAAAACGTATTAAAATAATTAAAAAGTCTGGTGTAGAGGAGACCGGTGCTGGCTGACACACTTATACTTTTACTTAGCCTATAACTGATTTATCCCATTACTCAGTCTGAATTTCTGACAGGCATACTGTAAGTAAAGAAAGGTTATATGTCAGCTATTAATACATGTACTTTATTTCTGATTAAAGCCATGTTGCATGCACATTTGTGCCAACTAAAAGACCCATTATAGATTATAGCCTACGCAGTTGCTTCTCCTAATTCCAATTATGAGCTATACACGCCAGGTGGTGTCGCTACAGAGATACCAAACTAGCCCATTTTACTCATCATCTTCTAATTAGATTGCATTCTAAGTAAGCATATCTTGGACATCAGGAATAATATATAAGACTAATTACAAACACATGGCTTTTGTTGTGCCATGCAACCAACCTCAAAGCCATGTGCCAAAACCAACACGAGGTGTCTTCTGACATGATGAGCTGGTTGTAACCTAGCACTTTACTTCAACTAAATAATCAATCTTGTACTGGGTTGCTCAGACCCTTCATTAATAACTAATAATTCAAAATATGTATCTAACACAGTTTTAAAATATAGACGGATTTGGAGCAATTATTTAACTTTTGACCACTGAAAATCAAGGAATTCAGCACACCCAAAATGATTGGCCATTAATTCATTTGACTGCATGCAAGGATTCAAATGATTATACTGTATACAGTTTAATGTTACTTTTTTGTGACAGTTCCCTAAGGGTATAGAAACAAGCAGTGTGCCAATGAACCCCATGTGCAACCATTCACTGATGACAGTTGACCAAACAGAAAGAATAAGAATACTTTACGGGTACACACATTTAATTTATTTCTTTGGTCTCGTGTGAAACCTTAATATATAAACTGTATTGTATATGGCAATTCACAATGACATTTACAATGTGTCTGTAGGCTCTCTCTTTTGTAAGGAATAGCCTAAGCATGTGATTAATAAAATGATGTGGATATGTTAAAGAAAACATTGTTTTAATCACTTAAAGATGCACAAAGCCAAAGAAAGCATTTACAAATTATATACGGCAACTATATAATGATGGTTTTAGTACAAATCTCAACCTAGCTTGAGTGTTGCGGGCACATATATTTATTTTAACGTGTGTCTTAAAATTTCGTTCGTGATGTTGGCTTGATGTAACCTTATATCACTTTTTTTTTTTACACCGTATTCTGCATAGGCTTTACGATTATTACAAAATAGAAAGACCCAATAATCTTTGCAATATTTGCACGTGTATTCTATATAAAAACACAAACAATTGCCATAAATGATAACAGATGTGTTCACGATTGAATGGCTTGATCAAACCTTGGACCATGGTCGGGCTCTTATCGCTGAAAAAAATACTTATTATGAAATTGCAATATCTTATCTAATTCCGGGTAACGCACTGGTTAAACATTAGTCAAACGGCAGTGCATGATTAGGCTAGATCTTCTCTCTATAGACGGTGCTTCTCGTCTCTCGCTATGGGCCAACGTGGTTCAAGGCAACCAGAGGTTCGGGTTCTCCTCCTGGGCCTGGATAATGCTGGCAAATCGACTCTTCTTTACAAAATTAAATATAACCAGTGTGTTGGCACGGTTCCTACCATAGGTTTTAACGTGGAGATGATTGAAGCGACAAAGAAAAGGCAGAACGTTGCCTTGACTGTGTGGGACGTTGGCGGCCAGCGGAGTATGCGTCAGTATTGGAAAAACTTCCACCAAGATGCAGCAGCTATTGCGTATGTCGTGGACAGCTCCGATGTGGAACGTTTGGACGAGGCCCGTAGGGAGCTGGAGCAAACATTAAACAGCGAATATCTGCGTGGGCGTCCTGTGGTGGTGCTCGCTAACAAACAAGATGTAAATGGCGCACTGACTCCCACAGACATAACCGATCGTTTTAAACTCAGGAAGATTTGCTGTAACCGGGACTGGTTCGTCCAACCGTGCTCAGCCTCGACTGGCTTTGGGGTGGAGGAGGGATTCCGCCGAGTTGCCCACCTGGTCAAGCTGCCATCGGACTCCGACATGATAAAAGACAACATAAAGGGTACCATCCGCAATCTCAGGTCAACTATGCGTAGATAAAGGAGTTTACAGTATCTCTCAATGAGGACAGCTGGATCATTTGACATTAAAATCCTAAATGACGTTGCCCATTTGGGTTTAGCCTAATTGTGCTACTGAAAAAAATAAAGTATTTGCTCAGTGAAAGCTGGATGTGTATTCCTGTATAAAAATGCATTTGCTCTTTCCGTGCACATTCAAACTACATTTAAAAAGGTTGTATCGTTGTAATGTTAGTATCCTAAAACCAATGTTTCAGTAGTCCAACAGGCTTGTTTATGGTAATAGCGCGACACTAAATATATTTTGTAATAATAATATCGTTCATGGCAAGTCCAAATGTCTTGGATGGCAGTGATCCTCATGTACCGTCTTGTACATGTTGTGTTGTTGCTTCTGGGTGATGTCTACCTGCATCCCGCACCGTCTCTTCGTAAGTTGGTAGGTGTTTGCATTCATCGTACGTTGGTAAATGAGGGGTAATTGGGACTGGATCCGGACGAGCCAGGCTGTGCGCTGTAAAGCTCCCAACAAGTTGCTCTCGTGATGCAGTTGTAGCTGGATGGCTACAATAGGGTGGATTCTGTCCGTTATGACGCCGTTGCCTAGATCTGGAACATGCCAACCTCTTGATGAAATAGCCTACGGCAAAGAGCAAGAGTAGAAGGAATACCCCAGAAAGTTTTCGCGAAATAATTGCGAGATTGTAGTAAGTCGTGTAAATGGCTTGCTTGCAACAGGTGACCGTTGCATTCCCGTTTCCTGGTGTGCAGCAGATATACTCATCCCGACAGAGGTCTTCTCCACATTTTTGAACAGAATAGACTGCCGTTCGAATGAAAAGGAAAAAAGCGAAAACCAGTACGCCCATATCACATTTGAGGAAAGACGCCATTTCTGTGTGGGAAGGGAGGAACCTTTTCAGAGTAAGCTCAAGAAATATTATGCATTCCCTCTGCTGATGCGCTGACGCAGTGAGATAGCGAGGGCGGACCCAGAATAATGTTATATATTTGACAGAATCAAAACCATTAACATGCAGCCTATTTTATTATACGGTCGGTAGCCCATTGTTGCATAATAAATCAGCCCAACGTCGAAGTCTGATGTCTGTCCAATAGCCTTGATGATGGCTTAAGTGCACTGCACACTGCTTCAAAAGTGGTAGCCTATTTTAAGCACTTAATAGAAACAGGTTACAGCAGTGTAATGGAAAACAACATTGCCAACAAGGGCTTATTCAGCGATTTAGGTGTAGCTATTACCTATTCTTTAAAATATGAAAAAAGATGGCGCCGAGGAAATCGATCTGAAAGCATTGTCAAATTTAATTATTAATGATAATCGACCGATGTGGCTGGTAAGTGGACAAAAATTGTGGAAAATGAAGGCAGCTTTGCTTATACGGATGCCCTACAATATAGCCCTATGGGGGTACAACAGGCGCTGTCCGAGGTCCTGAAGCAAAGCTTTAACTTGCCTGGAGGTATATATGACAACGGTGCCGGTACTTTTTACTTAAGACAACCAGGACTGGAACAGGTGGAACTCATATAATCAACTATGGAACACTAGGGCAGGAAAAGTGACAGATGAACAGAATCACGACACAAGGAAAACTTTACAGGGGAAACATGGAACACGTAGGAAAACACTAAATATATGGACTATCAGAGCAGTTGATAAGATAATTAATAAAAACTTGAGTGCATCCGTAAAGTATTCACGTGCAGCGCATCATTTTTTCCACGTTATGTTACAGCATTATTCCAAAATGGATTAAAATGTATTTTTTCCTAAAAATTCTACATACACAACACCCCATATTAAAGTGAAAAAAGTTGGTTTTAAATTTTAGCAAATGTATTCAAAATATAAACTAAACAAATAACATGAATATTCACAGCCTTTACCACGACACTCAAATGGAGCTCAGGCACATCCTGTTTCCACTGATCATCCTTGAGATGTTTCTTCAACTTCATTGGAGTCCACATGTACCAAATTCAGGACATATACTGTAAATGTGCCCATTTACATGATTTGGAAAGGCACACACCTGTCTATATAAGGTACCACAGTTGACAGTGCATGTCAGAGCACAAACCAAGCCACGAAGTCCAAGGAATTGTCTGTAGACCTCCGAGAGAGGATTGTATTGAGGCACAAATCTAGGGAAGGCTACAGAAAGATTTCTGCAGCATTTAACAGTGAGCATAGTGGCCTTCATCATCCGTAAATGAAAGAAGTTTGGAACCACCTTCTTCCTAGAGCTGGCCGCCCGGCCAAACTTAACGATCACGGGAGAAGGGATTTAGTCAGGGAGGTGACCAAGAAACCCTATGGTCACTTTGACAGAGCTCCAGCATTGCTCCGTGGAGAGAGGAGGACCTTCCAGAAGGACAATAATTTCTGCACCAATCAGGCCTGTATGGTAGAGTGGCCATACTAAAGCCACTCCTCAGTAAAAGGAACATGACAGCCAGCTTGGAATTTTCCAAACAGCACCTGAAGGACTCAGTCCTTCATGTGCTTCAGGTGTAATCAAAGATTATCGTTGGCCTGGATGCCAAGCGTCATATCTGGAAAAATAAAAAAATAAAAACAGGCACCGCTCATCACCTGGTCAACACCATCCCTACAGTGAAGCATAGTGGTGGCAGCATCATGCTGTGGGAATGCTTTTCTGAGACTAGTCAGGATCGAGGGAAAGATGAACGCAGCAATATACGACATCCTTGATCAAAACCTGCTCCAGAGCGCTCTGGACCTCAGACTGGGGAGAGGGTTCATCTTCCAATGACCCCAAGCACACAGCCAAGACAATAAAGGAGTGGGTTTGGGAGTCAAGCACTGAATATCGATACACTGTAGCATTCCTTCCAATGTTTATTGTAATAGTTTCAATACGCCCCCTGGAAAAAAAAGAGAAACCAGCTCTAGATTTTACATCTGACAACACAAACTCAAATGTCAAGTGTCTAACTCTGTAAATGTCCCTGTAGGTGAACTGACCCCAATTACAAAACTTCAGTACCAAGTTTCTAACAGTGCCCTCTAGGGAGAGGGCTAATGAATGCGACAACCAAGCACATTCTCCCCGGTAGGAATGAACTTCGTAGGACACAGGGACAAACGTCAAGACAAAATTAGTCTTATACCAGATTTAAGAAAATGTGGTATGCTTGTTTACCACACATAACCCCATCAATGCTACATTATTCAGCATTTACTGGGACATTGTGGCCATGCATCCTGCAAAGTGTGAAAATAAATTAGACAGCATCAAATGGGACACTTTTTAATCAAGATGTTTAAGGTTCCTGTCCGGTTTCCAAAGTCTCTGGAGCATCTACTGACTGAACATATATCATGAGTCACATTTTTCTCCATTGGTACATTCTCTGCTGTGGAATTCAGTCTCGTGATGCTGCTAGGGAAGTCGTTGGTGTCGATACGGCTTCCTTTGTGAAAACATTGGAGGGCAGGATGACCAGGGGTCCAAAGTGTGTAGTCTTTGACCAATCTGGGAGAGTGGAGGAGAAAAACAAAAACACCACCTCGCTCAGTTATTTTGAAAATAGTATTTTAGTGCTTACATAATTTTAAAGTGTCAATGCACATGTGTAATTAATAAATAAATAAAAAAACATTTAAAGTGTGCTGAACCACCTGCTCTGGAATCGTCTCCTCGCTTCATCACCACAGGGAGGGAGGACTGCTGAGCATCGCTGTGCTCAGTCTGACGAATGTCTGGACGCAAAAATAAGTAGTGGGCAGGGTTTTGTTTTGATCCGGTCCAGTCGGTGTGGCCCTTTACAGCCGTCGGAGCCCTGGCTGTAGTGGGGATGGTATTTGGTAGGGGCTCTGCATGCTCACGCTGCTCAAACCATTGGCTGACATCACAGCTTCTGCAGGCCTGGTCATTCCCATCTACTGACCACCATCTAGTGAAGAAGAAGAAAACAGATCCAATTAGAAGGAAGAGAAAAGGGAGCCAGCTGATTATGAAGATGAATACACATTTATTATGAAAATAATAAAAAAATGGTCATGGTACAGTGGTTTCCTTAATATACCCATTATCAGTGAATGTACAGGCTCGGTTTCTAGGGTCGACTGCTAGCGTCGCTGGAACAGCCTTCACGTGGCAGGTCAGGTAGATCTGTTGGTGCAGAAATAAATACCGCCATGTGCATGCAACCAAGCTTTGGCATTATGGATTTCTACCATAGATTTATAGTCAGTGGTCCGTCTCCTCTGTATAACCAATAATCTAAGTCTAGACCCCCCTCCCAGCAATTTGAACTTTCATTCACATTTAATTAAATCAATCGAGTTTGGAGATGTCGTTTTGAACAAAGGGTGAGCGGGAGCAAGACGCACCAGATTAGTAGATTGGTAGAACCGGAAGGCATCCAGTTGGAATCTTAGTTTATGCTCGTCGGCTCGGTGCAAGAACTTGGAGCTTGAACTGGTCAGGTGGGAATCAGCGAGACATCTGGTGGGGTCAAATATGACGTCAGAAGCATAAAACAACACGCATCTACAATTATATTAAAGGGAAATTGATGGAGAGCTTATTTTAAGTGATCCCACTACTGAATGATCTCAGTAGTGCAACGCGACAACATGGACATGACCATTTGTAGAAGCTCACCCATGATGTTCAATAAAGTCATATCTCAAGCTAGACTCTGTATCGGGAGTGGGCGTGGCAAAACAATGGTCCACGTAGACTCGCAGGGACATGTGATGCCGCATAATGATCGATACTTCCAGGTGAATGGGGTCACCAATAAAGTAGTTATGAGATCCCCTCTCAGACTGCCAGTCATCTAAGCAGAGGACATTAGTTTACACATTGAGGGGAGAACTTTACAGCCCCTAATTAAACCAGACTAAATTTCACTACTTGCAATCTTTCTTTTCACATGCTTGTGAATGAGAAAAATAACACTTATGCCAGCAGTGTATTACCCGTCATAAGCCATAGGCGGAAGTCTATTTGATCCTCAGCTGTGATCACAGAAGCAAATGGAGTCATTGTTGGTTGCAGGGCAATACCATCCACAGAATACCTCCTGAGAAGAAAAACAGTCAAATGAGCAGTGCCCTACTTAATGGACATATACCTGCAGTATTATCCAACGTAACCTATACTCACGTATGATAATGACATTCCACTGGAATAGTTGTTGCCCCCAATCGAAGCATGCCATCAGGAGACGGTTCAGGAGAGTAGACTAAATCATTAGAGTAGATTATCTTCTCATTTACCACCTGAGAAAAGGACAAGCTATTACAGATGATAGTTGTATTACAAGGGCTCCTTAATAATTAAAACAGCAGTTCAAGCAAATAACTTGTCATAAAACGAAATCTTACTGAGAGTTTAGTTCCACAATCTGTTAAATGTACTCGAATGGTAAATTCTTCCTCTCCAGCGGGCACAGCTCCGCATTCTGCATCTGTACTGGTATTCCCAGAACTAGAACCCAGTTGCAAATATCTAGCGTCTACGAGAATGCCTGTGTCAAACATATCGGACTTTACAACGACCGCCATCGAATCGCCATAGCAGTTCACAACCACAGCTTGTTGAGGTTCAGAAGGCGACAAGTTGGAACTTGATCCCTTGTATTTCCTTCCAACTATTCCACTATGGGTAGTACGTACGTTACGTTTACTCGAAAGGAAAGCTACTTTTTCGCTGGAATCACGACGCTGCGGGATGTGCGTTTCTATGAATGTGGACACTGCAAGCAGGACTATGAAGCTCCACGGAAAATGTGGCTGAAAGTCCATAGCCAAACGCATGAACTTCACTTTCGACAGAGTTTAAACTCACGCCCATTAGAAACCATCACCGAATTGTCTAAATTATGCGAAATTGTTTAATCGTCGAGTTGGTGCAAACCAATTTACACCTGGGCCCAAACGATTGGTTGATTACTAGACAAGTCTAGACTACCAAACGGGAGCGTTCAGTAGACTGAACATTTGCTACGTTCAATTAACTTTTGTACTTAGAGCTCAGTTAGTTTTTCTGCGTTTTGTGTGAACTATGCTACCAGAGAGTGAGACTATAGGCTGAGGCTACACACTTAAACATTTGCTGTTTTTTTTAATCAGCCACCCTGATAGCGTTATCCCAAAGAGCTTGACGTATAGACTTTATTAATCCACGTTAAATCAGTCCCGTTAAATACTCATATGTGGTGTTTTGCTTAACGTGTCTGTTTCTGTTTTAACCACTAGAGTGCATCATGTGCGCATATAGGCTACCTACATTCAATCAAACAGTTGGAGAAATACATATATTTCGGCTGTCTAAATATATCTAATCAAATAGATTAACTTTAAACAAGAGAGTGAGAATATTTGGAAGATGATTAAATAAATGAATCAGAGATTTGATTGTTGCCAGTAAAACATATATTTTGACCATGAAATAACAACAATACATAGTATAATTAAATAAATATGTTATGAAAATTAAATACAAATAACATAATAAAATACATAGGTTATGAAAATAAAATAAAACCAAATAAACATGGTCCACAACGCAATACACCATAATGATGTTAATAATTAATTAATAAATATGCAAACAAATAAATATATAGATGAATAAATATAAAGATAAATATCATTACACATTATAGTAAACCCAAATGTTGTTTTTCCATAACCCTTGAAATACAATAGTGATTTTTCATAACTTGTGTTCACCAGAATTAATATAGCCAATGATTCTGTTGATTGTGATGGTACGGACTTGGAAGCCCTTCAGCACTTTGCATAGATGAAGTCTTTCCTCATATGTGCTTGGATGATGAGTTGTGACCTGCAGAAAAAATATAGTATAACTTCACCTCAGGTTTTTACTGTAGCCTATATTTTAATTTGATCTTATATTGAATTAAAAGTAACCTATTTGCAATATCATAATCCATATTTTTTTCCCATGTGTTAATGTTGATTATAACCACTATTTAGAGAAATGCTGTTGTGGCCTATAGTTTAGAATAGAATAGTCAGTAAGAATGTACAGTATTAGGGCTGGTCTACAAAAGCCACATTCAGAGGGTCACATCATGTCATGTCAACATGGCGTAGGAAGTTTCATGCCTGGAATAGAAACAAACATATTGGCAGACCACTGAAACTGCTGTCTAGAGAGTAGATTAAGCCTAGTCTCCCAGAGCCAGCCTTTACTTGCTTTCAATACAAGTTGCCTAGTCCTGGTGAGCGGAAAAGGCTGAGACTACAGATATTAAGCCATTAAACCCAACTAATTAGATGTCAGATCATGCTCACCTATGGGGGGTGTTACAGAGTCCCTATGACCTATCAATAATGTGGTCCTTCATACCAGATGTTGTAATAAACAGCTCTTTCAATGTGGCTTTTAAAGACCTACCCTTTAAAGACCATGCCCTATACTTAAACATAATTATAGAGTAATGTAAAGACCATTAATTACCAGCTCCTTTGATTTATTCCCATTAATAAAAGGAGCAATGTATCCTTGCAATTTAGTGAGCTCATGATCATGTGTGATGAAAACATATGTGATCACTGTTCTGCAGCAGACCCATTCGTGCCATATCAATGGCACACATACAGTATATAGCCTACAGCTGGCAAAATTAGTTCAAAATACATTGGTCAGAACTAATCACTGAGAAACGTTGGCCCACAGGATAACATGTATGTTAATGGTTTGATCCCAGGACCTCATATAGTTTATCTGATAGCTGAATTAAAATCTATAAATAAATTACCACTGTAGGTCTCAAATGCTTATTTTTAGTATTAATGTTAGAAGGAATCCATAGGGCATTGTAACTAGTGAATGCTACCTGCCTAAAATAGTTTAGCGATAGCTGTAAGCCACAATACAATGCTTGTCATGTAAAAGTTTTAACAACCTCTTACCATTTTAAAAGGGAATCCATTGCCCAAAGACCATGGAAAGCAAGTCTGTTGAGAGGAGAAAGGCAAGATAGATACAATTATTCCTCTAGACTAACATATTGGAAAGACAGCGTGAGATGTTTTGTAAATCCTAAATATATTATTTAATTTTCCTGGTATGGAGCATTGGTTTAGCACCACACAAACTATTCTAAATATTCCAAATATTCTCTTCTAAATCAGTGCTGTTGAATAAATAGGCCATCACTTATTCTCTTTGTGAAGAGTACAACCTCCAATCTTACCTCCAAGAGCAATTGAAGACTGGAGAGAATGGTTGGGGGAAGAAGTTTCTCTGGGTCTTCTAGTGCTGTGAAACGGTTGAAATAGTTACGGAGATCTTCTCCAATATTTGTCAGACATGACACCTGAAGGGATACAATAGTTAACAAAAGGAATGAGACACAAACACATTTTATTTAGACACAACACACTTATACTTGAAAAAAAATGTACATACCTGATCAAATGTTGCGATTGTCATGCCAGAGCACATGGAACTCTGGAATAAACAGAGTTGTATTAATATAAAAATTAAACCTGATATAATTTTGATGCATGTTAGTCACAGGCCATTTGCCCATGAAATCACATGCTTTGTTTAGTCTTTTAATAAAAGACAACAATCTCCAAACTACTGATATTAACTGTAGAGTGTGTACAGAGTATCTTTTTTGTAATACCTTTGGCATGCATGCTGACTCCATACTTTCATGTGTGTCCAGCTCATGGACAATGCCTTGCCTTGTACAGTTAATTGCATTGAATAAGTTCTGTAATATCAAAAGACACTAAAGTTAAAAAATATTCTGCCACTTAATATAGAGGAAGATCAACGGAATCCCAACAATTCCTTTATTTACTTTGGGGCATGCTTACCATTTTGAGAGACTGTGTGATGTTTACAAGAAGGTTTCTTGCGTGAAGGACACAGGTGCCAGTCACTGGGCTGCTGGGCGTCACTGCTATATGTACAGAGCGGGTGACCTGCCACATGGGGCACATTAATGCCACAAGCAGCAGGAGAGAATGAGAGAAGACTGACAGGGACGACATCAAAAAACACAAGTCAATACAGTATCATTTTGATGTCAAGAAGATACTCTACTTAAAACCCACTGCACATGTACTTACAAAGCTTGTTGTCTGGCATCTTAGATAGATAGCGAGGCTCAAATGTTGTTGTGTAACTGACTGGCTTCAGATTCCCTAAGTATTTTATACCCACTCCAATGCAGGGAATTCCCTCAATGTAACAATGTTGACACTTAAAAAAGCAAGCTGATCACCATTATGTAATTTCCTATTTGTAATAGCCATAATTGACCTTGTTAGTGAAACTGGAAGTAACACAAAGCTCATAAGAGTGGGTCTTGGTCAACTCAATTATAACACTTTAAACCACAATTTGCATATATTAAATAAATAGTGGCAATGTCAGTAAGTTAAAATAATCTTCTCTGAAGTACCTTTCAAGTTGAAAAATGATTTAATGTATTTTTGGATAACATCTAACTCTTCAAGCTTCATAAAACTTTTTCTCTCTTTGTTTTATTGTGGTGCATATATAGTCAGGATGCCACTGAATGTACTTGCATGGAATGACACAGCACCTAAAGGTCTTTGTAACTTGTGGACATTTGAAGGAAGTGGCAGTCAAAATGATAGTGCTTATATGATTAATTATAGGTAAAATATGTGTCATCACATATTAAATAGTTATGTTCTGAAAGAGTGACCACATTATTCTGTTCCCAAAAGCTAAGTGCTGTGTGTTATTGTGACACCCAGGGCATATTGATGTGTAAAGGGGTCACACATCTCCCCTGCACCTGATACATTCATTTTTAATGAATTAATACATTTCTGGCATGTTAATATATTAAGAATGTGCTTTGATATACAGTATGTGCAGTTTATTGAGTAAATATACAATACACAATTAACACAGTTGAACAGTTGAAACATTTATTTATTATTTTTAATTTGTTCACAAAACATTTATTTAGGACTATACTTTAAAATAGAAAATTAATTTGAAGACCGTGTTAAATTATTTTCCCAAAAAAAATCTGAGATATTACATGAAAACACTATTCAATTATTGATTGACTGAATTCATTATTTATTTAAATTTAGTTAAGTTTACATTTGAGTTGTGTATCCATAAAGAACAGCCAAACAGTTTTTAAATAGTATATACATTGTATTTATATACTATTTAAATAGTTTGGCTCAGAAATGTGACTTTATCCATATATTTTACATGTATGATTGTTTACCCAATTTTCTGATATTAGTGATATACATTTTCATTTTAAATAATAAAACGTGGGCAACCTTGACATTTAGCATGCCACTCTTTTGCGATCTGACAATATCAACATTATATATCTATAATATGTATATTTCTTTTTAATTTCACAAAGATAAAGCAGGACTAGAGTGCGCCCTAACCAACTTTGGCTGAAACAGTTTGAAATTCTATACAGTAAAGCTCTAAAGACATTAGACAATGTGGAGTTTGTGCAACAACAGCAGATCAGTAACATCCACGTGTGTCCATCCATTGTGAAGCTAAGATGCTCATTCTGCAGAGATAAGTGTTCCTTAATGTGCATTGCAACATATGTATTATTTTGTTGTACCAATAAAATGCATTGCCCTATGTAATACTGAGCTTGAATTTTCTAATGGAACAGGACTACAGTCTGCCACTGTAATCCTTTTATAGCGGATATGCAAACTTACCTTTGACTACATGACATAGCAACATAGCAAACCTTTTCCAGGTTAGTCAGACATTGTAATGGATAAAGAGGGATAATTACTAACAAAAAATGTATGTGCATGTTCACACAAATGTCCCCCTCTCTTTCTGTAGTATGTTGATAACATGTACAATATTATTTAATTAGTTGATCACTGAGTTGTTTATATAAATCTGTCAGAATTAACACCTGCTTATTAATTATAAACCCAATCACATGTTACATGAGGCCTTTACATCTTCCCAGGTCGTTCCAGACAATAATATTGTGTTATTCACAAAAAAAAAAAAAAAAAAAAGATACATTTGAAAAGAATGAAGAAATTTCTTTAGATGTAAGCCTGCAGTGACACTTGATGGAGGATGCTTCGGTGCTCATTCAGCAGATTTATTTAGAGACAGATTTTTCTGCCAGGTGTCTTTGTTGAGTATGAGCATGCCTGGTGTGGGGGTGGGGGGCAGAGAGAGAGAGAGAGAGAGAGAGAGAGAGAGAGAGAGAGAGAGAGAGAGAGAGAGAGAGAGAGAGAGAGAAAA
>JAODUK010070988.1:0-13184 GCA_027564635.1 Typhlichthys eigenmanni
ATTCATAACCAACGGATCTCATTTGAATGACATTTGAAAGAATAAACCAATTTGTCAAGTTAAAAAAATATATATATTTTTTTATTTATTTATATATATATATAAAACGCGTGCGTCGTGTCTCCTGACGTCACGCATCTTCCGCTTGCCTTTCTCCCGTGCGCGAGCTCGGACTGCCCCTCGCAGTATAAATAAGCGCGCGCGCCTGAACACAAAAAAAGTGTCTATAAGGTTATTTCTCCATCAGCCGTCACAATCCACACGCTTATTAAGACCTGAAATACACGCAGAATGGGGTCAACATGATGGAGGTAACGAGAAAAGGCGTCGCAATGAGCGTGTTGTTCGGGGAGGTGCTGCTGTGGAGTTGTTTGCTGTCGCTAGTTGACGGTAGGTTGACTTTTTTGTTCGAAGGTAACATTAGCAGCACGATGGGAACATGGAGCCTATTGGAGACTACCTGAAGGATAATAACACATTCGTTATAGCACTAAACGTAACTACATTCGTGTTCCTCATCATTGATTACATTCATGTTTCCAGAGATATTATACGATGTATAAACTCTGAAACCCTTATCGAAAGTTGCAGTTTTAGACCCCTGCGGCACAGATCTGCGGGATTGCAGACAGTCGGGAAACTTGGTGGTTAATAGCAAACTCTACTGAAAAGTGTTCTCCCAACACTGCGCTTATTTCTCACACAACCTGGGTGGTTTATGTGAGTTTTGGCCGAGCAGGACAAACCTAAATCTCAGCCTGGGCTGTTTTCTTGGGCCTTGATAGCTTAAACCATCATTGCTTGGTGTCGGGTGTCAAGACCGATTTTCTGCTGGAGAAAAGACGCGTGAATGTTGACTTAAACACAATAATGGACAGGCTGGAAACGGTTTTCTGTTATCCACTTTCTCCCCACGATTGAGTTTTTCATAGCCTGTTTGCGCACTCCGTCCGCTAAGGGCCAACTATGTTTTATTGTGCCTGACCCAATCCATTTGTAGTTTGTTATAACAACTTGTCCTATCATAAACTTTGACAAAAACCTTTTTCAGGGCTACATGTGTGTAACTTATGTTTTTATTTACAACGTATATATTACTGTATGTCTGCTTCAACGACATTTACTTGGCCATTTTACAAAATGTAGACTACTTTTTGACAATTTAACAATGCAGTGATTTGAGGAAAAAACGCCAGCCAAGCTCGAATGAGGTTCAGGTCTGGGAAGACGTAACTGTTTGGCGTATTGCCCTCAGGTAGCCGTGGGCACAGGGAAAAGGCACACTTGACACCGACTTTCTTCATCGACTTCATTTTACAAAAAGCATTGCTTGACTGTGGAAGCAAGTAAACAAAAGAGGAAATGAGCAGCGCTATTTGTGAAACACTTTAAGTAGCGTTCCACATTGTAACATTGTAAAACATTAACTGCGCTATTGTGTGCATTTGAGCTTGTTCAATCTCATATTTTAGGGGCCAGGGTATTGGTACAGTTGCTATCCTGCTATAGAGGAGGGATACAGAATAATTTAACATCATTGTATTACAGCTCTGGAGTCTATTCTACTATTGCTTTATAAGGCTACAAGGAATCACATAATATCACACAACTAAGTCCAGTAAACCAATGATTTCTGTGATTTAATGTACATTGAAGAATATGCATATCCTTAATATAATAAGTAAACATTAACAGTATCCTTAATAAATTAAAGATTTACAATATATTAAGCTATCCAATATGATTATTCTAGTTATTACTGTGTTATTTTCAGTGTAGTATCATATCACAGTATTTTTAGATTCATTGCTCAGCTCTACCTGCTATGTTGACATTTTAAGAGCCAGCGGGCAGTCCTAGATCTCCAAAGGCTACGTTCAGAACTAAAGGTAACACCATCAGGGCCTGTATAAATCCTGAGGAAAAAAGTGTTGCAAAATCTGTAAATATATTTTGCAGGCTTTCAAGTAATTAAGTGAAGATGAAATTACCCTCAGACAAGCTGTTTCTTTATTTTATCATATTGTCTCCAACAAACCAGTTGATTGAAGCTCAAAGAGGTATCTCTGTAGGCAATATACCATATAACAGCAGGCCTATTGCAATTTGTGTGAACAACAGCTTTAATTAGTCAGGACCATATGGGAAGAGATCTGGAGCCTGCTTGGTCTCATCTTGGAAAAAATAATAGAGAGATTTTGAAGCCTAGGAAGAATGTAGAGAGGGACTTCGTGACATGTACACACACATACACACACACTAGACACACTTCACACACACTGGCCAAGAAATGTGGAGTGGTGTCAGTACACCTCTAAGCAAACATTACAGTTCTGTGTTTTACTGAGTAGTACTATATCAGGCTTGAAATACTAAATCACAGGAATATTTTTGGGCTTATTTTATTTGTATTATTAGAATTTTTTTAAAATATATGGATCTGACATGCATTTGCAAAGCTAAAAATGTCGTTTCCCACTTTGATTCACCCTAAAATAGCAATATCCCTGGCTTTTACAGAGTTAAGGCTCTGGGCTTCCCAGCAACTCTAGATAATTGTGCTCTATTTGCCAGTTATTTGTGAGGCCCACCACTTTATTTGACTTGACCTTTCACTTCAACCAAAGTCCGCCTTCTCGTTCTAAAGGGTCTTTTTCTTGTATTTGGTTTTCTGTACTGTAACTTGTTTTCCCAGTAACTGCAAAACATTTGATTGTTTGATTGTTAAGAACATTACGCCTGAGGTAGAAAAAAAGGAATAACTTGAATAGTTCACACACGCACAGTTTGTGTTTCCTAACAGTTCAAGATGAGACATTAAAAGTTGTTGGGAAGGTTAAGAATATGTACGACCTAGGCAACACTGTGAATTTTGCCTCAGCCTTTGTGTATGCAGTTTGCACTGCTAAAATACCTACCTCAATAAGTAAATTAAACTGAATCTTCAATATGTTAGTTTGTTATGAGAAATTCTTAAGCATGACCTTGTTCTTGTTGTCAGGACCTTCACACACACGTCTCTGGTGTGGCTGAAGTGTTGGTGCCCCCTCCCCCGACTCTCTTAACAGTTGTTATAAGCAAGCTGGGTGTAGTTTGTGTTGTGCCTTATGCCTGCAACATGGAATGTCCCCAACCGTCCTCAGGGGGCGCTCTAATAAAATGGAGCATGTGTACACCTTTTGTTTACCATTTTGGTAAATTTCTGAGTTTTTTTTTTTAAATTGGCAAATTCCAATATTCTGACTTCTGTAATGAGTAAAGACGGTACAAAGGCTAAAATAATTCTGGTTTATTTAATCGCAGTGCAAAGAGGATACATTTGACATACTTTACTATTCGTTGTCAGTTTAACGCTTAACGTGAAGCTACATTGTACGCCTTATGATCACAATATGATCTCTATAGTACAGTAACTGTATACAGTGTTTCTTATGGCTATTTATCTAAATGGGAAGTTATAAGAATATATCTGTATAGCCTAACTATTCAAAATATATTCCATTTGGAAATTTCTATATTCTAGCCTATTGTGCTGGTTATCCGTCTCTACCTTGAATACCTCCACATTAAATATGGAGACACTATCCTACTGTATAAGTTTTAACATTAATGGTGAAAAAGTGTGTAGAAAAAAATACAATATATCCGCTATACAAGCGTATGTGACATGGTCACATACGCTATTTAGTAAATCTAAAGCAGATATTTTATGATAGGTCAAACCTGATAATGTAGGCCTAATCATCTCTTCTTTGTAAAAAACCAAGCCATTCAGATATCATGCTATAGAGATTAACATACAATGAAAACAAAATACTAAAGGTGAATAATTGCATAACAGTTGTGCTCGCACTTTATAAATAGAATTTCGACTGTGCTCCTACATTTTTTCAGCGCTCCTAAGTTTTAATTTAGGAGCATGTGTGTTCCTTGGAAAAAGTCAATGGAGCCCTGCCAGCTATATTCAAGGCAAACAGAAAGAATATAAACTATGTGCGTGATGACTTGTCTACAGACCAGTGCTAAGCAGTATGGGCTGTTTACACGTGCCAAACTATTTTAGACACTTACTGGCGGACATAAATATAGTCTTCTTCGGGGACAGGATGGTCGAGTGGTTGGCTCCCAGCCGGAAGGTCGTGGGTTTGAACCCTGATGTTGACCTACCTGTAAGCATCCTTGAGCAATATGCCTAACCCTCTACCCCCGAACTGCTCCCGGTGGTTGATCAAACCTTGCATGGCAGCAATCACTATTTGTGTGTAAATGTGTGGCAAAATACTGTAAAGTACTTTGGATAAAAGCGCTATATAAAAAAGCAGTACATTTACCATTTAGTACTAACAGAGATTGAGAGTTTTGTTTAGTTATTTAGGTATATTTGTTTAGTAATTTCTTGTTTGTATAAAGGCTGAAAGGTGAATATTTATTTGTACTTTTTTTAATTTCTAAAATGCATTTTTTTATGAATTTTCAGAAGTTTGTGGGTGTTCTTTGCAGTTTTTCTGATATCATAATTATACCATATCGACCGAAATTATGATATACCGTGATATACATTTGGCCATATTGTCCAGCCCTACTTAAATGTAATACTATGAAGATGCAGATTGGACCATTCATAGCGGACAGAGCCCTGCAGGAATACAACCATTGTGGAGGCCTGAGGCCATACGAGAGAAGGGAGACATGGGGCCGAGGACGTTGGTAGAAGAGGAGAGAGGTGGGCAGGCGTCAGGAGGGGGGTGGTCTGGTGGTCTGGTTGTACTGCAGCGAAGGAATGTACAGGAGAGATTGAATCTCTTCCTGTTTGTCTTTCTGTCCTCTGGTGTGAAACATGAGCAGGTTCTACTGTTTTGATTTCATACAACGAGGAGGGAGGGAGGAGGAGGAAGGGAGAGGGAGCACAGGAGAAGATAGAGGGGAGAGCAGACAGAGGGGGAGATGAGAATGCAGATTTTGGAGGGGAGGGTGGGGGGGGGGCTGGGGCAGTGGAACGATTGAAAAGGAAGTGTGTTGCAGACTGCCTTTATTTCTCTGGGGGTCTCATAACAACACACACGCAGTCTGCATAAATATGCGCTTTCTGCACGTCACATACATTTTTCTTGTCCCAACTGGGAAGGTGTGAAGAAAATCCCTTCCTTCCTTTAACTCCCTTACCACACACACACGCGCACACACACACGCACACACACACAATTAATGTGCAAACTTAAGTGAGGAGGCCTGCTAGTTATTCTCCCAAGCAGAACAAAACCTGAGCTGTGTGTGTGTGTGTGTGCATGCGTGCAGTATGCTAAAGAAGTTATTTTGCCCCTCCCCCTTTTTTCAGACGTGGCACTTCAGATTCCTTGCACCCCAATACGCACACACACACTCACGCACGCACGCACGCACGCACGCACACACACACACACACAGAGTGAGTATGTCTCCTCCCATTCCGATTGTTACTACAATTGACAAGCTCAAACTCTTCAGCTGTTCTTTTGTGTTGTGCCACACATGTGCAATCCCACACACACACACACTCGCACACCCACACACGCGAACGTGCGCGTTCGTCCGTCCAGGTGCAGTGGAAGTCATTTGTAAAGTGTGAGGAGTCAGAGGTAAAGCACAGGGCGTGATTCGGATTTTTGGGAATGCGAGCTTTGGCTCCAGAGACGTTTGATTCGGTTAGCAGTACAATATATCAATTCAGTATCGTTATCAATATCACATTTAATCAGTATTGTGCACCCCTAGTTAGCAGACAGAGGGATAGAAATAGACAGAAACTGGAGGTTGGGTTGGAGATTGGGATGGTGATATTGCTCATTCAACAATTGATGTTTAAAGAGAAATTTACACTGCTGTGCATTCCCGTGTTTTGGGTGGGTTTCAGACAGTATCTGCGTGTCGATCTATATGTCAGCCTATAATGGGACTCTGCTATGTCCTGTTCAGGGACTGCGTTCGATTATCTCGTTGTTCATCATTTTGGCGGACAGGGTTGTAAATTAGTCATAATCTATTTATTATTACCTGTCATTTTACTGTGATTTATATGTTTTTTTTTTAAACGATAAGACATATACAGTAGCATTACATTTGTATTTATTCATTTTTATTTTTTAAGAATGAATAGGCCTAGAACAATCGTATGCATTTATATGGGCAACCCTAACCCTAACCCTAACCCTAACCCTAACCCAGCTGCCGCTGGCTGATAAATGTTATTTACCAATATTTCAGGCGGGGACTGTCCCTAAATATCCTTCATATTCTGTAGTCTTGGCCAAGCAGCAGAGCACCGCTGTAGTCTTTTCGTCAGTGCCACACTCCGGAAGGCGAATATCTGTTCAATTGTATATAAAAGAGGTCTTAATGCAACAAACATGTAATACTCTTTTTTTCACTTTGTTTACCAACCCCATTACAATGATTAATTAAAGACATTTCAGACTTAAATCTACAGCCCTGAATCACATTACAGTGTCAAAGGGCTGACAAACAACAAACAACAACCCCTCAACCTGCATCTTCCACCGGAGAAAAACATATTAACCAAGTGGGATATGTGCAGAGAGGGCAACAAAAATGCAAGGGTACCATGTACTAGCGACATAGCTTACCAATGCGATGGCTAAAGCCAGTGTTACAGTAGAGTTCCCTCAGTGCTCTATTCTGTCAAAATGATGGACGACCTTCTTCAGAGCTTTTCGTCATTGTTAAAAAGAATTCAGCCACTGACGGAAAATATTTAATGACTCGACCTCTGGTCCTGTTATTTTCTCGAGCACATTTGCACCCAGATTGAAATATTTGCGATCGCTCAAGATAGTTTTGTGGAACACGGAATGTTTTTGAAGACGTATTTCCTCAGTGTGAATGTGTTTGTATGCGTTCTGTGTGTGTGTCTGTGTGTCTGTGCATTTATTGTCATGTACTTAAACTCCAGGAAAATATACATAAAATATAAAATATAACATCCAAATATGCGAGAAACCTTGTGAAACGTTGGGAGGGGTAATCCCATCCCAGGTTGGTTCAGATGCTGTGATAAGATTTGTGACTTCCACTGTGTTGCTCCTGGGACCTGTAGCAACAAAGATCGTCTTTTTCCATGTTTTCCACACTTTCCACACCTCCCAGCCCTGCCTGCATCACCCATCTTACCATCAGACAATTATTTTTCTTTGTGTAATTTGTTCTATATATATTTAATATTTCATACTAGGTTGTGTGATTTATAATTTGGATCTATGGTACATGTCAACAATAGTTATATTGTAGGTAAAACTCTTTATTATTTTGGTTGTTCCACAGCTTGCATCTTCGGTGTTGGAGTGCTGAAGGCTGATGCGAGAATATTTAGCTTTTTACTGTTTAAGCACTCTATGAAGAAACATTTCAACCAGCAGTGTGGGCAAATGAGAAATGCTTTGAGATACGTAGGAACCCAATGGAGGTCGAAACAATTATTAAATGCATTCGACAACCAAACTGAATATTTTGTGTGTAGCCTATTGGGGTAAGGAAGTCGGTATAGCCTACAATTGAGCATAAACAAGTTCTATAGTGTACATCTTAAGTTTTGTTTTGCATTTTGCTTGTAGGGACAAATGAGCAGCCACACATATTCATATCTGATATGTATGTTTGTTTTTCGAACTCCGCAAACTCCCCACCGATTATTGTTTGTAAAGTGCGTCTCCGCCAAGCAGACACAAAAAATGAGCTCAGCGACCGCTTGCCGGAGATTGAGCAGTTTGTGTAGCGGAGTGTTATGGACGTATGGCCTTTCTCTCTTTAGCTAGTTTATTAGTAAGGTAGATGGTGTTTAACAGCTGCAGGCTGTGACAGTGATGTTGTTTCCTATTGTGTTGTCATGTTACAGTACTCAGTAGGTCACCCACTCTTTCCTGTGCATAACATATGATAGCATAGCATGTTACAATTAGCCTCTTTTATTTTAACTGTTTAGAAAAGTGCTTTAAATAAAATTTTGTTTTTGATCAATGAGCTAAACCAACATGTATTGATATGAATAAAAATGGCGTACACAACAGCTCCTTTTCGCTTTCTTTAATGATGTAAAAAGAAAAGGTGTTCATATACAGAATAATAGAACCTTCCTGTCCTTGTACCCGTGGTGTTTACCGACAAACATCAAACTGATTTCTTGTCTATTAAAACAAGGGTTCCAAGCAAATGTTCAGTCTGCAAACCAGCTCCCTTGTAGATCAAAGGGATTTATATGTCAACTGTACCAGTCATCTTTGTTCTGCGTATGAAATAATAGATAACATGATGACAGTCCTTCACACTGGACTTTACATGCGCCAACATATTAGCATTTTAATCTTGAAGTCTCCCCCCCCCCCCCCCGCCCCCCCATCCCATTTACACAACAGCTCTGTAAAAACCTCACCTCAATTTATCCAAAATTGTTTTATAATTCTACTTTGCTTTCCTATGACTCGAGGATCCGAAACGGTTTCAGCATCTCTACGGTTATCAAGTTGTAAATGTGGCTAATTGTCTCTGTGTTATTATTCTTACCAGCTTACCAGCTGGCTGTAGCCTGGCTGGCTTTAGTAGAAGTGGGTCTCAGGGCACACTAGAACGGAAGAAACGGCTTAGTTGTGGTTAGCAGAGCACGCTCACTTTGACCCTGAAAGTACCAGCAGCCCACTGGGACCATGGGAGCATGTATTTGTAGTCATTTGTCTCTTTAATTCTCTTTGTATTAAAAGTTTACACAGTCCTGTACAAGCTTTTTACACCCTGTGTTCACCCAGAGCCATAATCAAAACACCCTTCCCAAACAAACGTCAATGGCAGGCCAAAATCTATTTAAATGTCAATCAGAACACCCATTTTATTTTATTTAAATTGTAAAAACCGTGGCGGTTGAAGGGATTTGGTTGTGATGGCAGCCAAACTGACAGAGTTGGCATGTCGATGGCAGACCAGTGTGTGCCAGGCTTGCCACCGTGCCAGGACAAAACCACAGGCTTCTCACAGCTACTGTGTCAGCTACTGCCTGTCTCTGTGTTGCTGATCGACTTACAACCACACACGGGACAGGAATGCTGTCTGACCCTTGAGCATGGATTATTTTACAGGGTGCACGTGGTGTCATATATTCCCAGGGGTTTGTGTCTTGGGGATGTCACCAACCTCTACATCACACAACCTATCAGTCTGTTTGTCTATGGATTTTATTACATTTTATTTAAACTATTGCCCAAATTATTTACCATTAAAGGCAGGGACAGTTATTCTCGAACGCTTGTTGACTTCAAACTCCAATCAAAACAAAAACACTTCTCCCTTCAATGCCATAATACCATATAATTGTTTCAGCACGCACAGAGAACAGTAAGTTAGCGAAGTGCAAGGAGATATTTAAACAGTGAAACAAATGTGTCCGTTAATAATTTTCCTGTTGATCTTTCACCCTGCGAGGGGCGAAGTTAAGTGTGGGCCTGTAATTCAGAACGCAAGACAAAATAAAGAGCTTACTTACTCCTCGACTATATTGTTTTTGTGATTGTTTGGAGCTAAAATCACGATTAAAGTTGGATTAACTGCACAGCCCTAACAACACACAACTAGGCATGGGACGATATGAAAAATTCATATCACGATTATCCTGACCAAAATAATTGCGATAGACAATATTATCGCGATTATTTCTTCTATTATTATTAAACTCTTAAAATGCCACTAAAACATATGGAATCACTTTATCTTAAAATTTGTTAAGAAACAATCATTTGTATTATGACACATATGTACTATATTTTTTTTTGTGTGATTATTTATGTTTTGAAGCCAGTATTTCAACTAACCAGATATATCTATTTTTTATGTTGGGGACACAATGGGCAAGCCGAGCCTTCAGCCACGGTGGTGATTGACTAGAACGATGCAGGCTAATAAATCAATTAGTAAATCAATACAATTGGACTGTACAAATGAACTACAGTTTTTTTCAAGTCACTTGTGAGAATATTCCTACTTATGTGAGGATATTCATGATTATCACGATAATGGAGATTCACCACGATATGATTATCGCCAGTATTTCTATCACGATAAACGATAATATCGTATATCGTCCCATCCCTACACACAACCACAGTACCAGTGCTGATGCTGCCCACGCTCTCTCTCCTTAGGCTCCCCTCTTCTCCTGTTTGCAAACCGGCGTGACGTGCGTCTGGTGGACGCTGAGGGCGTGCGTGGCGAGTCAGCCGTTGTTGTGAGCGATCTGGAGGATGCTGCGGCCGTAGATTTCCTGTACACAGAGAGCCTGATCTTCTGGACGGATGTCAGCCAAGAGGCCATCAAACAGACATACTGGAACCAGTCAACCAACTGTAAGTTTTCTGTTTATTAGACCAGTAACAGACAATGTCAGCAATCATAGCAATACACCCACTAACCGGTCGTTAAATTGTATGGATGTTTATACTTTATCTTACAGACTGGCACTTTGAATAGACCCTTTGTAATCCAACACTGGTTTAGTGTTCAGTTACTGTTTGTGTTCTGATTATTTATCAGTCTACTTTTCCAGCTGAGTGTTTGGATAGTGTTGTTGTCTGGGTGTTTGACTCCCAGCCTAAAGGTCTAGGGTTCAAGAGGCTGTTCCTTAATACGTCATTGTAAGTAGCTTAATATAGAAGTGCCCACTAAATCGGTGGTTCTCAAACTGGGGGTCGCGAGACACAGAGGAGGGGGTCACTAGATAATTTTCAGAAATGAAATAACAATTAAAAAATATTAAAATGGCATATTTTAGCCAGAATTGTTAGTAGTAGTACAGTTTATACATTACTTTGATGTATTCTGCTACTAGCCTGTATTAAAATACTATCAAATAATAATATGGCTGCTATTCTTCTACCACCTCTGGGGATAGCGGAGTTTGCGAGTCTCTGGCACTGTTATTTTGGGGGGTTGCGAGCTGACAAGTTTGAGAACCCCTGCACTAAATGACCAGTATTTCTGCTGGGTTTCCTCCCCATAGACATCAGGCGGGACACATCCATCGGCGTCATCGTTTATCAACATTCATCATTGTCTGTGTGTTCCTGTCTCTGTAGCATTTAAAGAGGCCCTGGGAACAGGCCAGTCGGTGGTTGTGTCAGGATTGGATAGCCCCGATGGGCTGGCGTGTGATTGGCTGGGCAGGAAGCTCTACTGGACGGATTCAGAGACCAATCGGATCGAAGTGGCCAATTTGGATGGAACCTCCCGAAAGGTTCTGTTCTGGTTGGACCTGGACCAGCCCAGGGCAATAGCACTGAACCCTGCTGAACGGTAATATGAACGCACGCTTAGATACACACGCATGCACGCACACACACGCACGCATGCACGCACGCACGCACGCACGCACGCACGCACACACACACACACGCACGCACACACACACATGCACGTACATTGGAGCGGACGTGCCTGTGTTAGATATGTTCATATTTATAGTCCATACAGAGTGGAGACATTGTGCCTCAGCAAAAACATTTCTCTGGTAGATGACAGATGTATGGGTGGTGCTCATAGATAAAGTCTCAACACAGCAGAATATTTGAAGTTACTACACTGGACTGGCTGTTCCATCCACTAGATGTGAACTTGAGACCATCTAGCTTGGCTGTCTGTCATTGATTAATACCAGCAAAACAACTCTCACTGCTTTGGCTGCATATTAAGTTGCTATGCATCTCGCTTAGTTGTATCACCGATGTCTAGGACTAAAGGAACATCTAGAGGTGTCACACAGGATTAGAGAAACGTTTCAAAGACGTTCGCACGCTAACACTGTAAGCCCACCTCAACATTTGCGTCTGAAAATCCATTGAACTGATCAATATTTTTATCCCTGCACATTTCTGCCTGCAACCAAATGCAGATAAACTTGCTTGGCTTATCATTCTACAGGTCAAGGGCCTCTTGTCTCATGGCCTACTGCCAGGTTTGCGTGCATTGTAACCATTGCAATTGCTTCACGTCTAATTGACTATGACTGTTAGATTCATGTTTTTCATTTATTGTGGTGCTGTAATTGAATGGTGGACACTGTGCGTTTAAATGTTCTATGGGTGCAGTGGGTACCGGCCATGTTGATACACTTACAGTCTGCTGTGGGAAGCATGTTAGCACAGCCGTGGTTGGTTCCATGACCAGCAGCACACAGCACTGCTCCATGACCTTGTATCCTGCCCGCAGCAGTGGGCCATGGCCCCCCGCTGTGCCCCGTGCTCCAGGTCCAGACAGACAGACAGACAGACAGACAGACAGACACAGATGGTCAGACGGCAGACAGATGGATAATCCGACAAACAGATACACAGACACACACAGACACCCTGACAGGCAGACAGACAGACAGACAGACAGACAGACACAGATGGACAGACGACAGACAGATGGATAATCCGACAAACAGATACACAGACACACACAGACACCCAGACAGACAGACACAGATGGACAGACAGACAGACAGACAGACAGACAGACAGACACAGACACCCAGACAGACAGACAGACAGACAGAGAGGGAGAAAAAGGAGACAGACGCACGCGCACACAGTAGCAAAATAATTATTTAAAAAAGTTTAAACCAAGAGACCACTATTGTTGTAATTCACATTTGCTTGTGTCTGATGATGGCAGTCTTTCTGTTTCATGTGCCTTCTGATTCTCATTTCTCCTCTCCTCTCCAGATACATGTACTGGACAGACTGGGGAGAGGAGCCAAGGATCGAGAGAGCAGGCATGGATGGAACCAACAGGTATGGACAGTGGTCAGCCAACCGTGCAGCTTGGCGATGTTAGCTACTAACACTAGCGATGTTAGCTATGCTATGTGTTCTAATGCTAGCTTGCATCTTTGACAACAGTGCAGTTTGCCGATGTTAGCTATGCTGTGTGTTCTAATGCTAGCTTGCATCTTTGACAACAATGCAGTTTGGCGATGTTAGCTATACTGTGCGTTCTAATGCTAGCTTGCATCTTTGACAACAGTGCAGTTTGCCGATGTTAGCTATGCTGTGTGTTCTAATGCTAGCTTGCATCTTTGACAACAATGCAGCTTGGCGATGTTAGCTATGCTGTGTGTTCTAATGCTAGCTTGCATCTTTGACAACAATGCAGCTTGGCGATGTTAGCTATGC
>JAODUK010071010.1:0-16462 GCA_027564635.1 Typhlichthys eigenmanni
GTGTGTGTGTGAGGAAGGGATGGGTGATGTTCATGTGTGTCCATGTGTATGATGTGGCTCTTTGCGGTAACACAGTAGAAATGTGGCTCTTAGTCTCTGCCTGGTTGGCCACCCCTGCCCTATTAGATGACATTCCATGTAAACAGGTAACCCGAAATATTAAATCGGAAAGATTCCATTCTGAAAAACTAAATTGTGTCCAGCTACTGACTCCAAATCATGGGATCTTTTTGGTGTTTTTGTGTTGCCTTATGTTACAAGCTCCCGCATGCACCCTAACAAACTCTGCATGTTCCTCACTAGGACTACTAGTTGCTTAAAATGCAGATAGTTGGCTCTCTGGGGTTTTAAAGGGCTTCTAACTGTGTTGGTGCCCACTAAAAGCTTTTAGACAAGGAGCTTATTGAATGTCCCCAATGATTTATCTTAGCAAAGGCAGAAAGCGAGCCAGGCAGCTAAAGATCACAGAGGCTCAAAGGCATTGTAGCAGAAACTCCCCTCAACACCCCTGTATGTATAAAAAGACCATTTAGGCAGACGCACAACGAAGGTGCATATGCTAAGTACGAATTCTGTGCTGTTCCTTCTTTGCCTTGAACCTGTTTTTCCCTTTGACAACATGTGAGCATGAAATGTGAAAGCAATATCCTTTTCGGTGTGTCACCTCACATCAACTCACAGTGTGGAGAAAATGGTCGTCTCCCAAGACTCTCAAGTTAAAATGGAAAATAAAAAAGTTAGGAACCATAGATACTGTATGTAAAATGCATTGATTGTTACGCATAAGGGAGTGTGGCAGTAAATAATAGCAACACCTGTGTCTATTGTGCTATCGTGCAACACAGTGACAAGCAATCAATGTTTTCACCGCGTGTCACCAGGCTATTTCAAGCGGTCACCGAGAACCGAGAACACTGCCATAGAGTGCCAGTGTCAAAAAGTGCTATATAACTGTCCACATTCTGTGTGTGTAGGTGTGTATGCATGTGTGTGTGTGTGTGTGTGTGTGTGCGTGCGTGCGTGCGTGCGTGATGCAACTTACTGTGCATAGTTGCATAGGTGTCAGACTAGTAACATTGGAATGTCAAGATTTGCTCAACAATGTCGGTGACAGTGTAGATTTTATGAACCTGTCTTTTCCTGTCCTCCTTAATTTCCATCTATTCTTCTGTTCATCCCATTGCTGTGACTTCTAATTCTGTTTTTACTAACCTCCATAACACTCTTTATCCAATTCACTTGTTCATTGGGTTTGTCTTATGTTTCATCTGTTCTCTCTCTCTCCCTCTCTCTCTCTCCCCCTCTCTCTCTCTCTCTCTCTGTGTCGCTCTCTCTCTGTCTCTCTCTCTCTCTCTCTCTCTCTCTCTCTCTCTCTCTCTCTCTGTGTCTCTCTCTCTCTCTCTCCCTCTCTCTCTCTCTGTGTCTCTCTCTCTCTGTGTCTCTCTCTCTCTCTGTCTCTCTCTCTGTCTCTCTCTCTCTCTCTGTGTGTGTCTCTCTCTCTCTCTCGCTCTCTCTCTCTCTCTCTCTGTGTGTGTCTCTCTCTCAGTCTCCCCTCCCTCCCCTATTACAAGACGGCTCCACAATTCTCTCTGTTCTTGGCTGCTTATTGTTTGAAGGGTATGCTTGTCTGAACCTTGTCTGCAACTCCCTGAAGGATGGGTGGGACACACGCACACATACACACTCTCACACACACACGCACACACAGACACACTTACACACTCTCACACACACACACACTTTCATGCACAAATACACAGAAACTAAATGTCTTGTACAAGCACGTACACACACACACACACACACACACAGCGTTATGCACAGGCAGTCATGAGCGCTTACCAACACACACGCTCTAAAATTGCAGCTTTGAGAACGCTTTATTGATTTGCGATCATACCTACAATGGCATTTTAGTCCTTTTTAACCAGCAGCGGAAATAACGCCAGCCTATTCATTACAAATGTCACAGGAGTGTGTGTGAGTGTTTGTCTGTGTGTTTCCTATACAACTTACTCTGTGCAAGCTGTCAGCCACGATCCATCAGCAGAATCCTGCTTCGTGCTCAAACCAGCACTCTGTCTAAAACCAACGCAGTAGGTTTCTGAGCAACAGTCTGATTGCTGTCATTGTATCGTTTGCAAATAGGCAATGCCCTCATTTGTTTTCTGGGTCCTAATCATGCCACTGTTAGGATTATTCCATTGGTGTTCCATTGTCACCTTGTGTCAAAATTAGCATTTAAGCAAATAGTGTTTGCTTTGTCGCGGTAACAGTCATCTCCCGTGTGTATGTTATTGCTTACTGTAATGAAAGCCTGGCATGTCCACTTGAATACATCTGCTGAATAGTGCCTAGGGTCTTCCTGGCCATAGGTCCTGATGATATGTTTTGGTCGTGTTACAGGAAAAATGTGTCAGTTCTATTCACTACCATTATCAACGTGTCCTTCTTGTGCAGTAGTTTGGCTCATCTGCAAGACCATTAAGGTCCTTAATGCCCGCTGCTCATTGCACACAAACTGTTTTTGCTCGCGCTTTCGGGAATTTGCTCAGCATTGTTTTGCACACTGCTGGCGAATTGCTGGCATGAATGCAACATTTAGCAACAGTCGGATCAATCAAATGGCAGGGCAAGGAGTATTATCAAGGAGTATTATTTGTAGTGTTAGTCTGTTTCTTAATTTGCTATTGCACTTTTGAAGTGTAAAATGCTTCAAAGATGCGAGCAGTTTGCAAACACGCTGATTAACAACCCACGTTAATTAAGTATGACTGAATGTCATACTTTATTAACATGGGTTAAAATGATATGGCTGTGTAATGTATTGTTTTGGCTCGTTTTAGAGCTTGATGCAACTCATAGTAGCTGACAGATTTATTCAGCTGTCTACTTCGGACCTCACCTCCATTTACTGTAGATTTGGGCTGTGATGATGCAAAGGGATGGCGTGTAGCGTGAATACCATCGCTGTTGCACATTCCCTTGGCTATAGTTACTGTAATGTCAGCTACATTGTAATCGGGGTGTTTCCAGACCAAAACTGAGCTGAAATCGATGGATGGCCTTTCTCTGTATTGCTCAGACAGACCTATCTACCATATGGCCTGGGTAGTCCAGTCTTCCCATGGAGAGTTTGAGGCATGCTAGTAGAGCAGCCTTCTGCAACCCATCTTCTTGCTTTAGTTTAGTTAATCTCCTCATACTGGTGGTGGTTCAAAATACAATAAGAGATATATATATATATATATATATATATATATATATATATATACTGTAGATATACAACAGAGGGAACATACCATTTTAAAAGCAATTTTCAGTTTGAAAACCTATTTCTTCAGCCTCTAGGGACTCGTGATATTAAAATAACTGTCCAGTTTTATGGTAGTATATTCATCAAACCACTAGAGGGAGCACGTATTAATTAATTAATGCAGAAAATGCGCAAGTATGGTCAGTTAATGCACAGCAATTTAAAGTTTTTTAACATTCTTTTTATACAGTATGCCAAGAAATTCCAAATGTTTTATTTAAAAACATAATATCCATGAATGTTTCCCTGAATCTCTTCCAATACAATTATTAATTCAGTTTGATGCGACTGCTAATGCCATAAAGTTCTCTCTGAATTCCCATGACAACTAGTGCAATACCAGCCCCACCAAATGGTTATCTGAATGTTGTGAAACCTGCGTACACACACACACACACACACTTCCACAGAGAAATATAGGACACCATAGCTCTCCCTCTCTCTTCTCCCTGTTTGATCTCAGACACAGTCCCTATACAGTATTGGCAGGGTGTGCTTGTTTTATTTTTGTTGCGTCAGGCAGCAGTGCATTTGTGTGTGTGTGTGTGTGTGTGTGTGTGTGTGTGTGTTGGCAGTCCCCAGCCACTGTCTTTTGTTCGCTGGCCTGACACTGCAATGCCAAACGTTCTCTGGCTGACCGCGCTGTTGTGTGCTCTTACAAATTAAGTGAGGATGTGGTCGCACACACAAGAACACACACACACACACACACACACACACACGCACACACACACACACACACATGCACACACACACACACACACACACACACACACACACACACACACACAAGTGCTTGTGTCTCTGTGTGCAAGTGTGAGAGAGTGTGTGTGGATTTGCATTTTGTGACAATTTATGAATGTGTGTCCTTTGTGTGTGTGTGTGTGTGTGTTTGCGCTGCTGGCTCATCCTTCTGTCCATTGCCTCCTTGTCATTTTCCTACTGAATAAATTGGATTCAATAAACAAACAGAAAGTTCTAGAAACTTGCGGTTCTTCTTACTCCTCTCAAAGTAAAAGGTTTGCCTCTGCAACAGTCCCACCATGACACAGCAGCTTCATCTAGCCATGGTTGTTCAGAATAAGTATCATTTACTTTACATTTCTGAACACATTCTGGGTCATTTCTGTCATTTTCTGACTAGAACTATATTTGGTTTTGAAAGAGTCCAGCTGGTTTTCAACTTTACACGACTTTTCCATTAAAATAATGGATGCAAAACCACACTATGATTGTCTATTTGCCTCAGGACAAATTATTAGCCTCTGCTGGAGACTCAGCTAATATGTCTGTCTCTCTCAGCCAGTGGGATCTTTAAGTGTGTGTGTGTGTGTGTGTGTGTGTGTGTGTGTGTGTGTGTGAGTGAGAGAGAGTGAGAGAGAGAGAGAGATGTACTTACTGTATCTATTAGGCTTTTGGGATTACATTAAGTATTTGTTTGAATATGAGTGTGAATGGCATGTGTTTGTGTGTGGCTTACAAAACTGCAAGCTGTCTGTTTTCCTTATTCTCTTCCTTATCCATTTGTGTGTGTGTGTGTGTGTGTGTGCATGTGCGTGTGTGTGTGTGCGCGTGTGTATGTGTGAACGTTAATGTGTGTGACAGAGACATTGAAAGACAGGGAGAGAGAGAGAATTTGGCATGCAAGTAAATATGCTCTCTGTTTCAATTCCCCATCTGAGAAACTAAATGAAAAATCTGACAAGTCAACATCCTATAATTATTTCTGTATTATATATGATCTGTGTGTCTTTGCACACAGTACTGTATATAAATAGGCATATCATCTCAGAACAGGGCCTGTGTGACTGTCTATCTTGTATAATGTATAAATCAATGTCAATAGCCTACATTGGCCTGGAGAAAACTGACAACATCCCAAAGTAATATGGTCTTAGCATTCATTAATATTTTAGACCCAGACATTGTACGCTATAATTACACGGCATCTTTTCAACCAATGAGATAAGGTATATACTGGATGTCCTTTTCATTTAAAGCCTCATCGTCAATTTTTATAGTGATTATACCTGGCTAATGAATTAATTGTCATGGCAAATAATTGGTCAGCCAATTATTTGTTATATTATTTCTGAAGGTGAGAGACTATTGGGTAGTTAATAGTTACAATGTGGGCTTAGTAATGAAGTGATTGACAAGCGTTTAGACCCATGGCCTCCCGAAATGCAACCCTGCAGTCGAAACCCTGCTCACGCAACACAGCAGCATAAAATAAAATGATATATGAAACCATAGCAAATAGCACTAATAAAAGTCTGCTCATTTAAGACAATCAAACAAGGTCATAAATAACAACTTTGACATTTGTTGTATTACTAAACATTCAAACATACAGTATGAGTGTATCAACTCATTAAATGATAATATTTATTTGAGACACATGTATCATCATCATGATCATCATCATTTGAATCCCCTTCCTCACATAATTGCATTTTTAATTAATTTGCAATAATTGTACTAATAATCCTAATTTTATTGAGCAAGTCGTTCGTGCAGAGGCAGATGAGATGAGTTGTGTCGGATGCGTTCAATGAAAAGGAGGCACACCATACAGAGTTGAGGCTTAACTACAGTCAAATGAAACATGTTCCTGTTTCGCTGAAGTGTTTCTTGTTGTTGCTGTCTTTGTAACCTCGACCCCTCTTTTCACCCCCTCTCTCTGCTGACACAGAGAGGGGGTTCCAAGATCTGTCTTTGTCTTCAGAGGTGTCAGAAACTAAACAGGGTTCTCTGTCTCCCCCCCTCCCCCGGCCCCTCTCTCTCTCTTTCATATTTCCTGATGAGAAATACATAACCGCTGTCTCCTGCTCTCTGTCTCTGTCCATCTCCCCTCGGATGTCAGAAATAGATCTGTTTTCTCATGCTTTTTGTTCCTGTCTTTCTTTGACCCCCCCCCTTACTCTGACTCTTCACAGATGTAGGGAGGTGTTTGTGTGCTGGGAATGCAGAGTTATAGGTGGTGTTTTGAAGCACGACTGTCTGTCTAACTGTTCTGAATGCAGACTGAGACCCTACTTATTTCTGCTTTACAGCGGGTTCAGAAATATACCTCTAACGCCCATCTCACACACCTGTATGACACATGCATTATGCAAAGACACACACACCACTGATGAACACTTAAATGGATGTACGTTTAAGGGCTTTAAAACCTAAAGCAAACACAAGGTAACTATAGTATAATATATAATATATAATAATTACATTTAATGTAGCATTTTTTTCTCGTTCTATTTGTCCTACCTTCTCAATCTTTCAAGTGGCTATGACTTTCTGACACTAGATGTCATACTAAAGCAACATAATCTCAAACAATAACAAGTGCTTGACCCCACACACCCACACACACACACACACACACACACAAGCTATAAAGCTATAAATACACAAAGAAAGTTCAACGTTATTCTCAGAACGCTATTATTCCACTATATATTTACATAAATATTGATTGTTTGCTGCTATATGTATGTTTAAACTATGATATAGAGCACCTTTAAGTTTCACTCACATTTTCCCCTTGCAATATTGACACTTGGGTGTAGATGCATCTGTGACATTGGTAACCACCTTTTTCATGGAAACATTTATGTAGAATATTGACTATATAGCTAATTGTATATCTAGGTTTTGAATTTTGAATCTCCATCTAAAGTGAGCATGCATGGTTTTACAAGTTAACCATTTTAACATCATTTAGTGGACCTTTAACTATAAGACAAGTTAGTAAGATTTCCTACCTGGAGACTGGAGGTCATGCACACAGTGCAAGGACAGGAAACCATGCAGTCACTCACACACACACACACACACACATGCACACCCAGACACACAAACAGACCAGTCTAATGGAGGACGTGCAGGTTGAAAGAAACTGATCAAACACAATGTTTGTTTGATGGTCCGAGAAACAGACAAAGATCTCCGCTGGGGACTGAAATGCTATTTAGTGTGCAATAATAGTGTGTATAGAGCATTTTAGTGTGCAGGCTGTTTGATTTTCCCAGGATGACTCACTCAGCTGACAAACCAAATAACCCAACTCTTCTATCACTTGGTTCTTTTTACTGAATTCTCCTTTTATTTATTCAGTTAATCGTTTTATTCTGTCTGTTGTCATTTATGATTGGTGGTTAAAATCAGTAGAACATCTTCCCAAAACTAACTTGTATATGTGTCTATGACTTCAAATCTGGTTAATGTGTGCATGAGCTATACATTGGAGTATTCTGTTTAGAAAAACAATATGCAAATCTAGACAAGATTATTTTTCTATCCGTTAATCACACAACACCATCAAAGAGGTTTACATGCCTGCCCACATTTACTAAGAAAACAAAATACTAATTTAATTAATAATAACCCTTGTGAAAAGGGCTGGTAAATTAGATTAGAAACAAGTACGTGGATTTTTGGTAAATTGATTTATTGAAATTCGACTTATATTCACAATCAATATCAATTAGGAACTTGAAAGTCTTAATAACTTTATTGTTGTCCAAAACAATTCACAAAGTAATTCTGTTATTTTACATTTTCAGGGTTATGTTGACAATTAAATGAAACAATCACAAATGTTTGGTGATTTGTAAGCGATACAGTGAGACGGTTTAAAATGTAATTTCACAATTTAAATCGCAGTTTCTGAAAATAAACTGAAGCATCACAGAAAGATGCTGCTGAATATGTGTGTGTTACTTCAATCTTGGCAGGGAGATTTCTGACCAAATTGGCCAAAACACATTTTCCCAACTGTATCTGTTTGACCCTAATGCCACAGTATCTTGTGTCAATGTTTGTTTTTAAAGCCAAATAGATGAATGTCAGCTAGTGTTTTCATTGGGTGAATAAGTTGGGGTCATTACATTATTCTGTTAAATTGAGATGGTTTATAACTTTCTTTCAACAAGCTGATTCATCAGCAACATTTTTTAAAGAACAAAGGACACAGCCAAACACAAGTTGATAAGGGACTAAAACCCAAGATAATTAGGATAACAGCTGGAATAAATTTAAGTAAAATTAGTAGAAAGCATACTTGGCTTTTGCTGGCAAGATTTTACTTTTTTTTATGTTGTAGTGCAGCCAACACAATATAAGATCTATAAGTACCTAGGTTTACTCTGGAGGTTTACAATTATTTCATATAGTTTCGATAACTATTCTAAGGTATAGATGAATTGTGACCCACAACAATGTGTGGACCATTGAAAAAAATGCATTTGCAGTTTAAATGTATCTAAAAAAAAACCTATATAAACTTTTATAGGCCACCAGCTTGCATTTATAAGGTTGCCATGGCAATAATGAAATTAATTAATTGCTTTGAGAGTCATTCTTAGTAACATAAGCAGTTATGTTATTTAGTTATATGTAAGAGGAGAATAATGTAGTTATCTTTATCCTTAATATATCAAGTGATGGCTAAACCATGAATAGCTTTGTTTGTGTTTCATATGGAACACTGTTTCATGCATTAGCTCGTCTTAACAATAATACATTTGATACACATTAAGCATTGTAGTAAAATGTAGAAAGAAAACATATAAAGTAAGTATTCTCACCATATCATTACAGTATATTTGCACACAATTGATAATGAAAATACTACTGCTATTACTATTGAAAGCAAAGTTATCTACTTGCTTTTCAAGAGATTCTGTATTGCTTAAATAGCTAGCTTGATAGCTTAAGAGCTTTTACTAATGAGGCACTTGACTTTTTAATCCAACTTTCTCATGGAACTTCTCAAGTACATCCTCAATGCAAGTGAGTGATCTTGCAATAAATCTCTTTCAAGCACGGCCCAGGGATATCTTTTAACAGAAAGAGGCTCGGGATTCTTCTCAGTAAGGCCTCTTTCCCTTCTTTACTCCATGACATGGAAAGAGTCAGGGTTGGCTAGGAGGTAAATTACTCATCATTTCACCCTACAAAGCTGAGCTCAGAGCTTGAGGTAAATCCTTTGTATGCGAACAAATGGTGTAATGTCTACTTGTCAACGGTTGTGATATTGCAGAGTGAGATTTTAAAAGCACGATGTCAGACGGCATGGCTCAAACAGAATGACGGTCTAATCAAAAGAGATCCAGATTTTTTATTAGAGTCTGGGTTGCTGGTTACATCAAAGTAGGTTGTGGGATTTGCCCCCCACCTCTTGAAAGACTCGTTAAGAATAAGAGAGCCAGTCTAATTCTCTCGACCTCGTCTGGGTGGGAGCTTCTGTCCCCACGGCAACCAGCGTTATTAGAAGGACTCAGATTCCATGGCATGAGAAAACCACAGCAGTATGTATAGTCACACGCATGTCTGCATATGATATAGAATGAAATAAAGAAATATAAATAAAGTGATAATTTGCCCGCAGCAAATTCCCATCAAGATGTAAACTATGGGGAATGCCAGAGGAATAATTTAGTGTGATTCTTAGTATTACCACTCATTTTTATCCAGTCCACTGACTGACGGCTGAACAGAGGGAGAGCAAAACAACATTTGACATGCTGTGATTTCATAGTTACAATCAAATATAACACATTATATTTGATTGTAAACAACGCGTGGCAGTAGCGTGTTTGATCTGGTAAAATACAAGTTGAATTGAACATTTATCGTAGTGGGCATTAGCGAACGCGAAGCGGCTGAGAGAGTGAGACACAGATGATGAGAAGACGTGAGGACGAGGAAAAGAGGCTGTAGAGAAACTGAGTGGGAGAGGACCGGCATGAGGGACGTGGACTAGTTCAAGGCACGCACTGCAGACACGCACACACACGCAGACGCAATCGACCAAAGAAACACTGGAGGTTGGCACACAATGTGTCGGTATGGATAAAAGAGGTAGAGAATACTGTATGAGAGAGAAGGAATGGTAAAACAAGAGGTTATAGTGATGTCTACATATCTAGTGATAGTGAGATATATTTACAGATCAGGAATGCATGTGAATATGTCATACATAAAAGTTGTTTTGCTTAAATTTCTTGTGCAGAAAGCAACAGATTGTCTGACTGCAGTTGACAGTCTTTTAGTAGTACTTATTTTCAAGATGTTTTGCTGCCATCTACAGATCTGTGTATATATGCCTCAGTGCTTTGTCGCCGCATTGGTAAAAGGATATGTGGTTTATTTGATTTAAATATCGCTGTATATTCACTATCCCATATACTCTAGTGTAAAAATAAATCACATCAGGTTCTGTTCCTATATTTTCAATACTATACCTGTACATTCAATTCTTATGGGAGGGTTTAGCTTGAATGAAAATCCAATAGACAAGAGGGACATCTGGTGGAAGCTATGAAACATTGCAGTTTAGCCCACATGCTCCGGACAAGCATACATATTCTATAATGGTATGCTCAGAAAATCAACACCAAACAAAGTTTCACCACGAAGATATTTGTTTTAATCATAACACAATGCATAATACATACATAATACATGTTTTACTTGGGGACTTAATATTAATATGTGCAATTGTGAAAAATGATGTCATCATGACATTGCTCTTATTTTGCAGACTTCACTTTAGATCAACACTGTAATTTACATGTTCAAGTGAATAAGACCCTGGTGAAGATATCTGCTGGGTGGGACACAGTTGGGTGGGAGCTAAGACAGTATCCCTGCCACCCAAGATAAGAGCTAACCAAAAAACACACAGTTTCTCTGAACACTTCTGGCATACACATGCTCACTGCGTTTAACAATGACTGAATCGAACATTCTGTAAGTACTGTACATTTAATTTTTTGCACCTTAGTGGGTGTAGTTTAGCAACTATATGGTCGTTGAATGATTGTTAGTTATAGTGTTTATTGGGCTTGAGGCTCATAAAGCCCCACAGCCCCGGAAAGCTTAACAACATCAAGTCAATAAAGTTACCCTTGTAATGTTAGTTTTATACAGTCGTATACTGCAAACAATACTTGTAATGACCAGTATAGTGCTTTATAGGAATAAGACGCTCACAGTGGAGGAAGACAGTAGCCTGAAAACAACGAAAAAGAAACAAAAAAAAGTAGATGCCTGGAAGCCAGAGGGACCCCGGGACCCTTTCATTATGGTATTTGTGTGTGTGTGTGCGTGTGTGTGTGCATGTGTGTGTTTGTGTGTTTATTTTTCAAACATTGTACTATGTTATGCATCAGCGCTGTATCAACTAGCAGACCTCATCGACAGTGGTACAGGTGACCATGGAGAGAGTTGGGGGTTTGATTTCCCCCACGGCCACTCGGATGCCCTTCTGCTGTAGTGAAACACTAAGGGCCCCTCATGAGTGTGTTCCTTTTCTCTGTTGTGCACCACAAGGTCTCGAAGACCACATCTTTCATAGAGCTCACGTTTGTCTTGCGTTTATGAAGCTCACTTTTAATGTATAGTGCAAGCTGTTAGAAACACCTTGCGGAATTATTACTGATATATCTATTCAACCATACCTTCATTTCATTATATATTTAATTTAATTGTAAAACATCATAATGGTTTAATTTTTGCTCTAATATATAATCCAATATACTGTATATTATATTACACACAATGCTATTATACTGTGTTCTTTTTCATTCTACTATTCAAATTCCACTATCCTCTTCTATTTGACTCAATGATCTCCCACTATGGTCTAGTTGGATGCCCTGCCAGAAGAGAAGCAGCAGGAGATCCAGAAGGCCCTGCACCTTTTCTCCCTGGGCCAGAGTCTACCCAAGACCCTGCAGGATGCTAAGAGACGAAGCTACAGCTTCTGGAACACACAACCTGTCCCCCAGCTGGGTAAGCAGTACTCTCATTACTTTACACCAGGGTTCCCCAATCCTGGTCCTAGAGGGCCGCTGCCCTGCATGTTGTAGATGTCTCCCTGCTCCAACACAGCTGATTCAAATGGATAGCTCGTTATAATGACCCATCCATTTGTTCATGTTCTTGTTGCCCTATCGACACCTATTGAATCCTAACTGTCCTAGAAAGTTTGATTCCTCTGTGGTCCCGTCCCAAGTTTCTTCTCTTTGTTACCCATGGGGCTTTTACGAAAGTTTTTCCTTGGGGGTTGGGGGGGGGGGGGGGTTGAGTAGGTTATGGGTTATGGGGGTGTCATTGATTTCCATGTGAATGCTCAAGGCTCAATAAATCAACTTGACTTGCTAATGCAGGCTCCTTGTTCAAGCAGGCACAGAATGTGAATGCGTGTGAGTGCATGTACGCATTTACTTTGTCTAATCTCATGTTTCATAATATGTTTGAAAAAGAATAAATGCTGCTAATTTATGATGAAGGTGATTAGGGTAAGATGCTCATTCTGCCCAGTTTCACGTTGCATATTTTGCTCTGGAAACCATACGTCTTTGTGCAGGTGACATAGTGACCGACCATGGCCCAATAGCAGAAGAGAGGCCAAAAGTCCGTGAGGAACCCTATTCTCTGCCCGATGGATTCTGCTGGGATACACTGGATCTGACCCGTCCTGCTGTGGTGGGTGACTTCCAATGCTTTTAACACTGCTGGTGAGACTGTGTGGGTACAGAATGAACCCTTTCTCCTGTTAACAAGCATGACATAACAAAGACATCTACAGTACAACCTGTGTGCTCTCTCATCTCACTCATCTATTATAGACATTCACGCTGTAGTCCTAATGTACAAACACACATGCCATAGACTAGCATGTAACGGTAGGCATGAGTCAGCCGTTGAAACAAATAAAACAAAATTACAAACTGTACATAGCTATATGTAAAAAACATGCACATTTTCAATATAGAGGTCTCAAGCGTTTGCATGCTCAGAACTTATATGATATTAACAATATCAATGATTAGTAGCAGATGAAATGCTAATATGTCAAACCAGGGAGAGGTTTTTAATTCCCCTTTCCTTCATTAAGCTGATTGAGCTCTGCACTCTGCTAAATGAGAACTACATGGAAGAAGATGACAACACCCTGAGATATGCTTTCTCTCCAGAATACATGCAATGGTAAGTTTGAGGTGTACAATACAAGCTCTGCTCTTTTGTTTGTTTTCCAGTTGTGCCGTTTTACACCTTCCTCTTTGGGACGTGCGTTGTTGTTTTTATCTCTATTCACCTTTATCTAAAGATGGGAAGTGGCCTGAACATGCACTCAAAGCACTAACGTTTCTACAAACATTCAATGTGACGTTTTATGCAATGTAAGAGTACCTTTTATGGCAACTCATTGTTATTGGTTACAACAATGTGACCTTACAGTTGAAAGACAATGTAAGCTATGATTTATTTTAACATAACTCAATGCTTCCTTGTACATACAGTAATCATCCAATTGTACATTACTATAGAGTGATCCTTATATTCAGCTCCTGAATGCAAGGAATAAACAGTTGTGTATGTTGTTCAGAAGGTAATTTCATGTCATCCATTTGAACTGGGAAAAAAACAAGGCCTTTTTACCAACAAACTAATTGAAACATATACTGAGAAATGTGGATGTTTGCACCAGCTATAGCCATGAAAAATGAAATCGCTATAGGCTACAATACTGCAAGTACTGTATAGTACATCTGCACCATTTTATCATGAATTTCACACAGGGACCCTTTGGCCCTTATTTATCCAATGGTGTACACAGTATGCCTCCTTAACACTATGGTATACACAGAACACATTAACTGTCTCAAACTAACAGATGCTGATATCATTAGCAAATGTCAACTGAACTTGCTAAACATTATAATATACGTAGTAATGATGTTTACAGAAGGTGATAACCACCATATTATCAGCCTATATTGTTTCAAATATGAATATGAACTGATAATTATGTTGCGGACAGAGACATGTTGATATTAACAGGTCTCTATCATCCACATAAATATCAGTTCAATCATTGACAGTTTGCAAGTGAAAAAACACATTTCAAATTGACCTGCCTTCCAGGGCTATTTTGTCTGCCATCCATCATTCACCCTTCTACACACATCACATTAGATCGACCATCATACTAAAAAACTCAAACGGAGTGTATTGTTTTTAAAACTGAGTTTACACCGGCTAATAACGCTGGTGTCTGGGAGATGTATTGGCCATTAAACAAGTAATTAAGATCAACACCCCAGTAACTAACAGGTCAGTCCTGCTGAAAAACCACAAATCCTGCAGAAAAACAATGAATCATCATATTTTAAATGGTTGTTAATTCAAATAAACTGTTTCTCCAGGGCTCTGATGCCTCCTGGCTGGCTGGCCCAATGGCACTGTGGGCTGAGGGTCAATGCCAATAGGAAGCTAGTGGGCTTCATTGCGGCTGTGCCTGCTAATGTCTGCATATATGACATGTGAGTGTCTTGGTGATAACTTCATGTATTCTGTTTGGTCTTTATATCATTTGTATCTATATAATACACATGTACTGTATAGTACATTTTATTTTAGGACATCTTTCAAGACACTCTGGGACATCTTTCATTGTAAATAGGCAAATATACTGTAAAGACGTATATAAAACATTTGATATAATATATACTGTGTATACATATACACTATAGTAAAACACATTTGACAATACAAGATACATTTTAGAAACATACAATACAATTACGTATATATACGATTTGGAAAATATATTTAAAAAAATCCAAATTAAAAAAGATAAAGTAGAACAAAGGGTAAAATGCTATATACAACTTTGACGAGATGGCTTTTGAAGTGACTGTAGTAGCACGTTGTATGTAACATATGCTTCTGTTCCTGATAATGGGGAGTAGTATATGCATTGGCACATGGGTACCACAAAAAAAGCTCATGCTTTCCAGCAGGCAGACGCACAAACATAGTGTAGGTGTCATGACAGAATGTGCTCCCCCAGAGAGAAGCGTGTGGCTCAGGTCAAATTCCTGTGTGTGCACAAGAAGCTGCGCCTCAAGAGAATGAGTCCGGTCCTGATCCGAGAGCTCACCAGGCGAGTGAACCAGCGGGGTCTCTACCAGGCTGTCTACACAGCTGGGGCAGTTCTGCCCACGCCACGGGGAACCTGCAGGTAGGGTCAGAGTATACAGTACCACCGGTCTGGGTCACTACCCCATTTCATGGAAGACATACAGTATGAGAATGCAACTGTATTAGTAACTATGGTACCTATCACTTTGTGCATGTAATTTGGACTAAATTACATCTGGAAATATTAACATAAGAAATGTTAATGATTTTTAGTCCGCATTTGAAATATTCTACATGGACCTGCAAAAGCATATTGCAATATGAGGTGGCCTAACCAAGTGAGCATGTTCATATTAAATTGGGGTGTGCATGTGTGTATATTATCAGATATTGGTATCGGCCTCTAAACCCCCGTAAACTGATGGATGTGAACCACCCCTCTCTGAAACACAACATGACTCTGCAGAGAGCTAACAAACTCTACAGTCTGCCTGAGGTGAGTGGGCCTGCAGTTAACATAATGTTGTATCACAGTAGCATAATGCACTACAAAACACAACACAATGACACAGTACATATCATTTATAGAGGTACCATTCCATTTTCTTATGTTTTTTTCCATTTTCTCTTCATTATAAACGGTCTAGTCTTTTGGAATATTGGCTTTATAAATAGGTTAATACCATGTAAAATCTAATAATTTGCTTGTTTGTGGCTTTGCTATGGAAATGTTTCAAATCAATATCTCAGCAGGTTTGTTACCCTGTCTCCATCCTTTCCCCAGGTTTCAAAGAGAACAGGACTGCGCCCCATGACACATGGGGATGTTCCAGGGGTACACTCACTCCTCCAGGGTCACCTGCAGAGATTCCAGCTCCACCCCATCCTGTCCACAGAGGAAGTAGAACACTGGCTTTTGCCAAGGGAGAATGTTATTGACAGCTATGTTGTGGAGGTCAGTCATTGCGGTTACTTGTTGACATAGGTGTTACTACTTATCTTATGCCAATGTTGTGAAATACTTCTGGTTGTATTTTAGAGCAGGTTCACTTGTCAAACCCTTTATAGAAACCTTATATAGGTGTTTTAAATTAATGTTGTCAAACCCTTTATAGAAACCTTATATAGGTGTTTTCAATCAATCAATCAATCAATCAATCTTTATTTATATAGCACTTTTCATACAAATTCATGTAACACAAAGTGCTT
>JAODUK010071021.1:0-16461 GCA_027564635.1 Typhlichthys eigenmanni
AGAGAGAGAGAGAGAGAGAGAGAGAGAGAGTAAGAGTGATAGAGATAGAGACAGACCGAAGATTGGAAGAGGATTAGGGCAGAATAATCCACAGTCTTATCAAACCAGCAGCTTGACGCACACACAGTCTGGGGGGACACACTGTGCTAAACGGTGTAAATGATGTAAACTGAGAAGGGAAGAGTTGAGGTGTGAAGGAATGAAGCAATGAATGATAATGTGTGGGAAACCAAGGGGAGATGTAATAAGAGAGAGCAGGGGATGAGTGAGGTAGGCGACAACAGATAAAAGGAGGACACATATGAAGAAGAACACACACATTATGACCCCATTATGACCCCTCTACTGAGCAGCTGATATGCCAGGGAAAGCCAATGTCACTTTGACTTACAATGACCCAAACACACACACACACACACACGCACACACACACACACACACACAATACTAAAGGTATTTTCCACTAGTATAATTTGTTTTTTATTTTATTTATGTTATTTCTCATTAAAATGAAACAGATATTTTTATAGAGAGACCTGGCTGAAGGTGCAGACAAAATTTGCAACATAAAACCACAAAGCACACGGTAAATTATTTGATAAAAATGTAGATGATAAACAATTAAAAACAGGAATAATATTAGATACACTGAGCAGAAAAAACAGCAGAGATAATTATGGTGCAACTAGAGGTCAAAACACATCCATGAACTAATCTTATATACATTTATTTTTATTTATAAAAACCCAATTTAAACCAAAGCTTTTTTTCCAACCTTCCATGTGAGGTTAAAATGTCTCATCTATTATTATAGAACCCAAGTGCTTACTGTAAAATATGTTACTTTTTCAATGAACTTCCCTTGCATAGTGGTCCATTATAATTGTAGAAAGACCCTGAAAATTGCAGATCATGAAGTAGAAAACTATACTTAAGGAAAAAGTAAAATAAAAGTATAATTTAGATAACCGGTGGATTATTGATTTGGCCAAAAGAAAGTTGCTATTGGTGTACGCGGCAAAACACACTGTAAATTATAGTGGGTTTAAAACAAAAATTTATAGTTTTTTTTTTTAAGACCATTAAACCTGCGGTCCAGCTATGCAAGATTATAGCAATTTCAGTCTGCACTTTCCAATTACTCTCTAAGAGAGGATGGTTAGAAAGCTCACTTCACTCATGCTTTCTTAATGCGGTGATTGCACTGCACACAGGAGATGTGGCAGAGCAGCGATTCATTCCACCACACCGTATATGTCAGATTTTTATTGCACTTAAAACCCCCATATGACATTTAGGGGGGCTGTCTGTCCAAACACAATGTCTTCCCTGCATTGACACAGGCTGTCATGGACCACTTACAGCACTCAAGGTAAATGTGTGCCATTCATCCAGATTCACTCCACCATCTCCGTTTTGCTCTGTTTATGTGAGACGCCTGTTCACATTTAGCATTTCCCTGTACTCCATCTTGCTCTCCACACCCCCGTTTCCCTCTTTTTACACTGTGTTACACTGTCATATAAAATATAATGGCAATTACGGCTGAATTTGATTCATATAAATATGAGTCACATATATATATACAGAGATATTAATTAATTCATCAGTAAAAATACCTGACACATGCTTGTGTGTTTGTTAAGGCCTATATGAGAAGGTGGCACCACGGTAGAAGGACTTCTAAGAGCGATGGTCATAAACATTAATAATGGAATGTGGGCTGAATAATGATACATAATAATAAAGCTTATTAGGTCATGTAATGTGAGGGATACCAGAGGAGACAGGAAACAAGGGTTGTGTGCGTGCGTGTGTGCGTGCGTGCGTGCACGTGTGGCAAAAATAGGCAAAGACAACACACACACACACACACACACACACACACACGCCTATGACGCACTGGCATGCTCATTAGATGTGGCAACGACAGTCAATAGCTGTAACCTTTACTACTCATTAAATGCGTAAACACATTCTGGCCTTACACACGTGTATGGCCCTTCAGATCTAATGTTCTGTAATTGTTGTGATTCCAGCTCAAGATAAAGTCCTAACATTGTCGCAGGCACACGCACGCACACACACACACACACAAACAAACCATCATTGTCAACCTGTAATAAACAATAGTTCAAGGCGAGAACAGAGCCATGAACTGGCCTGCTAGAAGCCATGGAATATGTGCGTGCATGTGTGTGTGTGCGCGCACACGCATGATTGTGAGTCTATCGCTTCCCGTTTTCCGCCAGACTTTCTCCGTCCCGCTCATCTATTCTTTCATCACGCCATCCGTCTTCCTCTTGCTAGTGACCTTGAGGCCCACTCACATCTTTGACCTTCACTCATCTGTTCTGCCATCGTTTCCTTAATGCCATATCCCATCACATCGCCTCTCCCTCAGTAGTAGTCCAATCTGCTTATTCCATTCCTGATCCCATATCTGTGTCAACCGCTCTGTCATGCTTCGTTCCCATCCCATTATTACATGAGTCACAGGTACTGGCACTCTCCCCATGCAGCGCACGGTCAATTGTCAGGTATTAACACCCCCCCTTTCATCTGTTTGAAAAGGACGTGAACTTTGAACTGTGAACTTTGAGCTGATGTGTGTGGGTTTGCTGACAGACGGGACGGACAGAGGGTCTGTGTCTGTGGCTCAGAATTATACAAGCAAAGTGAATGGAGCAAAGTCACATATTCAAATGCATAATCCTTTGGTTTCAATGGTTCATTATATATTAAAAAAGGAAAAAAACTTTGAATTTAGGGGAGGGGCCCCGAGCTCAGACTTTGCAGGGACGTATACGTATACCCTGTATTGTCAATTTCCAGAAATGTACCCGTGACATCACAGATGCCCTGTGGTAACACTGAAGAGATACGTTTTCTACTGACATAACAACTCTTTTTTGGCTCTGCAGGAGGACAAATCCTGACGCAGTACCCATCGATGGCACCTACGGCACAGAGGAATGCCTCATGACCAGCAAGTCAAACAAACCATGCCCCAAAGTAAAATGGTATAGTAGCTGTAGCTCTGTAGAGGATGGTCATCATTTTCTCCATGACATTGTGGATGGTCCTGCAGACTGTAATGGCATGGCAAACATTTCTGCAGTATATTTGTAGGGGGCTCCACAGGCCAGCCAGTAGATCATGAACGGTTTCATTGTTGTTACTGTGTATTAAATGTGTTTCTTATTTATGTGTTTCTACTAGTTTTTCCAACTATTCTAAAACAGGATTTTTTTGATATGATGTTAATGGTTGAAGATAGAAACTCTAGCCATTTAAAACTGAAATCAAACGTACATATCTTGGCAATTGCGCTGACAACACTATGCAGATACAGTAATATGCAAACTACTGAGCCCTCTGGTCTTTCTACAGTATGTCTACAAAATGGCAATGCCGTCATCAAATAATATAGCCTACAATGCCGATTTGTCCATCCTATAGAGTAAACAGGTGAAAGGGACGAGGCTTAGGATTGGTCAATTGTCAGAAAACCCTTTCTTCCACTATTCTGTTCCTCCACCCATCTCTTTCTATAAATATGTAATTTTCTCAACTGCCAGCCTATATTACCCCCACACCCCCATTCATTTCCAAGGGGATGAGCTCCACCCACTTCCAAACAACCTCCCAACAAGTTCAGCTACAGTATGTTTGACATTTCTATCAGCCTCTCTCAGTCAGTCATATCTGTGTTGTTTCTGTGTTACTGTTGCTCCCCAGTAGTTCATATATTTATATATCCATACATTAATAGGTGATCTCTCTCTATCTCTCTCTCTCTCTCTCTGTGTGTGTCAATCTAACCATTCTCTTCCTCTCACAGCTTTTACAAATCCCTCCACTTTATGTGTGGCTGAATGACACTAAATTATCACCTCTCCACAATCGGCTCAGAAAACAAATGCAGGATTTGCTCACATAGTCAAATGACATTGGATACTTCATCAATCTGTGGTATCAATGGATTTATTTTTCAGTCTCTGAATATGATCTGTTATAGTTTCTAAATAAGAAATTGGGTCCTTGCGGTTCACATCCAAATGCAGCCCTGATAGGAGATATAAAATGTATTCATTCATTTATATAAATAAATAAGTGTAAAAAATATAATGTTTGATGATGTATCATTTAAGATGTACTATAGCTTCAAAGATATGTTTATCATATTATTTGTAGGGCACATCATTCCCTGCATATAGACCTATTTACTGTTTACAAACATTGATGACGTACAAGCGTGTACACACAGTTTTGCACCAGAAGTACGATGCAGTCCAATGACGTGTAAAGTTTTGCAAGAGCTTTAACCACCAAAGATCACATTTAATTGATTGCAGCCACATCGGCAATACTGTATGTCTAAAAGATGCTGCTTGACATAGCATGCTAAAATAATTCTGACATGGTGAAATATTTACTGTTTTTAGCTAGGTAACGCAATATAACATATTGTTCGCGGCTATTGTGTTTCCATCCAGTGAACCGAGTTTGCGCAATGTTTCTGCCTGTATTTACGATGAATTTTGACTAAATATTTAACTTTACAGCTGTACAAAGTTAGTTCTGGGTTTCCTACAGTGTTATTATTAGTGCATCCCGTCAAATGCAGCTTCTAGGCATGCTTCTTTTTTGTTGGCAGACGAAACAAGGCGGTGTCGTGCCAGAATGTGTACGTATGCCAATAATTTACCAAAATGCCAAAATCATCTAGGACACATATCAGGTGAAAGGATAATTGTAAAAGAGATCATTTATTTATTTCATGGGGCTTAACATGACTTCAGGTGTTGTGATGTTGGGATGTCGGCATGACGTCGGCAGTAAATAGGTCTATAGGGACCATAGATATAAATTAGCATGCTTGCTAACTCCGGCATGTTCACATTTAGTATATAATATTAAAGTTCATTAAAGTAAGTGATGCTGGAGAAAGACTGTTATGTTTTGATATCTGAGCTCATCAATACAAAATCACTTCTCCTTTCAATGCCGTAGATACAGAAGAGTCTGGTATATTGTGTGTGTGGTATGCTACGGTATGGCTGTGTTCCTATTCACAGAGGCTGTGTAGTAAAACTGGACAGTGTAAACACAGAACGGACAGCTACTGTAGTGCACCGTGAGGAGCTTATTCACTGAATTTGACAAAAAGCTTATTATCTTAATATTGCTTTAACCACCTTTAATGTGCCATGTCCCTATCAAATAGACAAGGACATTAATAATGTGTAGTATTAAATGAGCTTTAAAGTACACTATTTACTCATACAGTACATGTATGCACACACACACACGCGTGCACGCACATGCACGCGCATCTTTCACCCCCTCCTTGTCACGCCTCCAACCAAATTATATTGTGATTGCTCTTTCAGAGGTCACTTTTAATTAAACCGAGATGAGAACATGGCACATGGGATTAAGTGCCATATCCCCACTTCAAATTATGAATTCATAACTGCCGCTACACCCTACTACTTTCAAGCGTGACCTCCATATCATTTATGTATAAGAGCAAAAGAAGCTCCCCTAATTGTCTTCTTCTGCACACATGAAGGAAAACGAGAGCAGCAGGTTGAGGAGAAGTGAGGAAGGAGGAGGAGGAGGAGGAGGAGGAGGAGGGACCTGGTGGACACGTGGCACACTCGTGGCCTCACGAACCAAACAGAACTCAGGAGAGAGACGTTATGGAGCGCAATTGATCTGGATAATTACACAGACAGATAAAGGACTGTAGTTGGCGCAGAGGCCACGGCCAATCGCCATGAGCCACACGGCACATTAATAATATTAATATTAATATTAATACATGCATGACTGAAGGAGACAAAGAAAAGTCTGAGACGAAACGCAAGCCTTATTAAAATACACAAAAGGACAGAGCCGACCCTCAGCAGTGAGCCATTATAGGACATATCATATATGCCTATGGCTGAATATCATAATTGTAGTTATGCCATTGTTACTCACTGGAGGTCAGTGAAGTAAGGACTTGAAAGTAGGGTACCAAAAACAGGTAAGATACAGTCATATCCATTTTACAACCGCCAGAGCCCCTGTAAGATAAACCATGCGTTTGTGCGTGCTCAAAGCATGTGTTGAAAGTGTAACGTCAGTGTGATATGTTGTAATATGTGACACTGTGGTAGCAGGACTGTCAGTTAAGACTTTAAAAAGCATTTAGCATTACTCTACTGAAAGTGCCCAAAGGGTATGGTGAGTTGAATTACAATTAAAATGAATTATGTTTATAGATAGAGGTTATATATCCTGCTTAAAGGGAGGCTGGTGGTCTTGGGAATCAAACCCTTGACCTTGGACCACCGACCCTACTAGCCTATCTTGTGCTTTATTGCTTTAAACACCCTTGTGGGTTGCAAGCTATGAAGTTCTTTTAATAACATCACATAACATTAAGTATAATATATTCATAAACAACTATGAACACCATTAAACACCTATAGCAACTAGGAACACATTCTCAAGTGACTCATTAGCAACCCTGTGAAGTGAGTGGGATGGTTTAACATCAGCACACATTGTGTACTTTATGTGGATATTATATGCAACCTCTCTGCCATTACCAATGTTTATGACTCACCTGGCACGGCCAGGTTCAGATTCTGTAAAACACAATAGGGCAAGGGTAATTGTTATACTAAAAATATATGTTTAAAGGTGCACTGAGTGTGACTTGACCCTAGCAGGTGTAGCTGTGTTTGCGATGCTAATATCTATAAAAGTCACACCCCATTTGCTGTTGTTGCTGCGACGGTGTTGTGTGTGTGATATTTAGGTTGCACCTTTTAAACTATTACTGCCAGACGTGTTAGTACGTATCTAAGTGCGGCACCTATTCGCGTGAATGTGGGTGTGTTTGTGTGTGTGTGAGATTTGTGTGCGTGCGCACGCAAATGTAAACATTCACTTTCACCCGCATCTTTTCTATGTGTTTATTGTGAGTTGTCCTGAGCGTAGGCAGACGTGGTCGGCTCTTTGCGTCACGCTGTGTGTGTGCACCACGCCCACCTCGGTGATGAAAGCCTTGGCGGTGGCGGGGCTCATGAACAGCACGGCTCGCCGCAGGGTGTCCCGGTAGCGATGGAGCTCCTCCACGCGCATGGTCCGAAACAGACTGGTGATCATCATGTTGATGTTGGACTCTACCTTCTGCAGGGACACCTCCATGCCCTGCTGGGACGTCCGGTCCAGGAAGTCCTGAATACCGCGGATATCTGTGGTGGAAATGGCAGGGATGGGGTGAGGGGGTTTAAGTAGAGGACAGGTCAGAGGTCTTGGACAACAGCTGCAGTAACACACACAGGCATATCATTTTAGTTCATCCAACGTTATTTCACTTTTTGTAGGGAAAAGCATCCTGATGTTAGCATTATAAGAACTACAAAAGCCAAATACCCTTGTCTTCGGAGTGAATATTACAATATAATAAGTAGATTAACTCTGTTGACTTTGTTGAGAGGTTAGGATAAAAGACTTCAATCACTGTAATTGTCTCTATTAACAGCTGTGTGAGAGATAGTAAAAACGAGACGCGTGCACCAGTTATTTGAATATCCGGAATGTGTCGTTCTTAATGAGCTGCAGTGCAGGTCAAGGTCTGCTAATAAAGGCACTTTAGTTCACCCGGTCTGCTAATGATGTCTGAGGTTGTCTGTCTGGGGATGTGTTTATGTGCTCAGTTGTGCCCACAGGTAGGTGTCACACAATCACACGCATACTGTACAGGAACCACCGATGCAAATATGAATAGGCTGACATTGCCAGTGTCATCTTGTTAATTACAGTAAAGGGTTGACGTGCGTGTGTGTGCGTGTGGGTGTGTGCGTACAAAATAAAATAAGGCAAGCATTCTCCAGGATGACACATTCATAAGCCCTGTCATAGTATTAGTTAATGATGCTACTAAAACTGCATCAGACAGGACGGGTTTGGACTGATAATGATACTGTATAACAAGTTCAACAAGGCAAATGTGTGTGGGTGCGTGCATATGTGAAAAAGATGCAGTAGTTAGTAGAGAGTAGACAGATTTTTAACCAAAACTGTGTGTGTGTGCATGTGTGTGGCACACATACCAGTGTGAAGATATGCATGCATGTCCTTGGTTTTGCTCAAAGCAGTGTGTGTGTTCTAAGTGAAAAGGTTCAAGAGTAGGTAGATTACATCCACTTTAACTTTGTCGACTGAACCAAAGCACACTTCAAACCTGCATGCATACACCTATACTATAAAAGTTCATACATCGTACAGTACACAGTAACTTTTAAAATTCCACATTTACAGCACATATTCATTGATAGATTTCTCAGTCAAGGCAGGTTGATATTTTCAACCCAACTTGCTAAAATTACATTTCATATGATATGTGACGTTATTAAACATACTACTCAACATGCATTAGGCAACTGATCAAACAAATGAAGCCTTAAAAAACGGTAAAATCTCCTTTTCAGATCCTATTAAATATATTTTTACATGTTACAAAGCATCTGTAAACTTCAGCATATTATAGCTGGCCAAGACCTAATCTTCGCACAATACTGAAGTCACATATAATGCAAATACAGTCGGACAAAGTTCTCGTTAAACACTAGTTTTGGTAGACAGGTCTAGCTGTACTTTACGTTTCTAATTTTTTAGAAGGAGATTCATCACAGTTTGTGAAGGCCTAATTTGTTGACAGTTGAACTGCATTATAAACCGAGAGAGTATAGCGCCACATGAATGGTAAGCTGTTAGTGAAATGGTACTACACATGGCTACAGATGACAAATTAATAAGCTCTGGCTTGAAAAACAGGAATCTTTTCCTTTAAGGGAGTTTTTATGTTATGTGGACTGTATGCACATTGTGCTTCCACCACCATTTGTAATCAACAGTGGCTGATTTATGGCCTCTGCATCAAGGAACCCCTGTAAATCAGCAGAATCAACAGAACTAGCAGAATATAAATAATGTAGAGGATGCAAAGTGCTTGATGCGCTGGTCCTTTTTGTTTTCCACTTGTCCTTTCAGCATTTGTCAGTCGTCCATTTTATTATGATGCATTATCACTACGTTGTTGGCTGCCCACTTTTCTGACAGCACGTCTGCTTGCCTCTGGCATATCGTGCATTTCCCTTTAGATGCTATATTTACAGTAAGCCCGCCAGCCTGAATAGTTGGCTTGTTAGTACCTGTCTTGCTGTCTGCCTGTCTGTCTGCTTAGCTCAGACCGCCCCCCAACCATCCCCAAAAAAGCATCCAAGGAGCTGGGAGACAGAGCTTGGTTTCTGCAATCATGTCACCCTACACCCCACCACCTACACATTCTAACAAAATAGCATTATGTGTTTGGGGGAATGCTATAAAAACCTGTAACTTTAATAATAATAAATAACAGATAAACAGCCTTGCAGGCTGTGTGACTCCCTGTTAGGAGAACGATCTCCAGAGTGCCGTCCACATTGCAGTGGCCCATTTGATGCCAGCATCCCTCCATCAAGGAGCCTGTAATGACACAACGGTCCTGTTCCCCAAGGCTACCATCTGTTTGAGAAAAGGTTCCTTGGAGCACAGTACTGGTTCATTAAGGCCATGACCAGTTGTCACTCCCAGTGAAAAGCAGCCCACGGACTGTCACCCGAGTCAAACATGCATGTGCGCACACACACACACAACTTAGAACCTAGTCTCCATTCACACCTGATGCTAGCACATGCTATTTATTACCATGCTAATAGAAGATGCAACATTTTACAATATCTGTAAAACTGTGTCTGCTGTGGGCTTTGCCCCAGTGAGTTATGTCAGCATTTTATAATGCCCATAACATTGCTCATTGCAAGTCGTGAGTAATTTATTGTGTATTATTTAATGTCTTAATGGTAAATAAAACCATTAAATAACCAGTAATAAAATATGTTTCCATCCCCAGTTGTAGGCATATTTTATGCAGATATATATTTCATACAATGTGGTGAGTTTTACTAGCTCTTAAACATTTTTTGTGACCCGTACATGTAGCCAACACATCGATTGTGCTAAATAAAGACAATATTAGTTTTGTATTAGTTTTGTTTGTATTAGTATTTGTTGGAATACATTTTGTTCTCAGCTTCCATCATTGCTTTTCTTCAACTGGAACTAAAAAGGCATTACATATATGTACATTGACAACACACTATTTAAATACAGCTCAACAGTTTGTATTGCATTTGAATGGATCTTTTCTACATAATTAATCTCAGCAGATAAATTGCAAGGAAAGTGCCGTGAGCCACTGCCACAGTACATTTACTACTTAACTGTACAAACCTTACTGTGACTGTTCATTATACCAAAGTCAGTGTGTGTCTCCCATGCTCATATAGCAGGCTTCTGCTCTGCTCCCACAGTTCATCCTCCAAGCCCCGGTCTCAGAGAGAGAGAGTAGGAGCTCATGCCATGTAGCAGCTAGCAGCATGCAGGGATTTCACCCTAGCTCACTGCTTCTCTCTCTTCTCTAAAGCCCCCCCCCTCCTCCCCCAGACCCTGTATTTTCTCTCTGCCCTCCACAACTGAAAACCTCTCCCCTTCCTCCCCCCTCAACCCGGCATTTGCACATCTGTTTTTGAAAAGCCTCCTAAACGTTAACTTCAATTTCATTCAAATTCGATTATTTTTCCACACCTTTAAAATGTATTTCTGAAATAGAATTTCAAGGTATAGATATTCGATCCTGTTACAGCACCCACAGAATACCAATACGCCTTGAAGTATGAAACAACAGCTAACTGTGTGCATGTGAATAATGCAAGCCTAGGAGAGTCACAGGGGAGGGAGGAGCAGAGATGAGTGTGTGCCACTGGTTCAAACCAAAACTCAATCATTGTAATGCTAGTTTCAACCACAATGGCACAGATCGAGACATGTCATATGTACTGCATTGCATATCATAAAAATAATGTAAAAGGTAATCATTATTATGATTTATTATACATTAGTTTCGACCAAGTGATTTGATTGGACAAGAGGCATTCCATGAGTGCCAATAATTCGCACTGGGAATTTTTACTACCGTAAAACTGCAAATAATAGCTCATGCTTCTGTTTACTCCACCAAAAAATTAAACCAGCCTTTATTTGAGACAGGCGTCTCTAGGGGACAGGTGTTTTATTACTTTAACACAAAACACTTCCTAAGGCAATATTGGAAATAAGATCAATTATCAATTATGTAAACTAGTATAATATTATTAATGTGTTGTAAAATTGAATAGAAAAAATACACAATAGGTTGTCTTTAAATCCTTGTTTACTCTAGAGACTGTTAGTCTCTCCTTGTGCTCTCCTTAACGAGCACTCGTTAATTTCCGGCTCCACAACAGCACAGTGGAGAGGAGAGATTGAGACACAGACTGCAGACAGAAGTGAATGAGCAACAGGCCGTCAATGCAATCGGTTTTTACCCACAAACATAATATAGCCTGCAGTAATGTAAAATTAGGTGAAGAGTTTTAACAACGTATTGACAAGTATATTTTGTAGCACAAGCATAACCATCATTGCAGGGCAAGGAAAAAATTGTGTGTGCAGTCGTGGGAAATCAGCGCTGGACAAGATTCACATCCTGGATAATTTATCATGAAAAACGTTTGATTCTTTTGATCGGTGGACCCGTAATTACAGACTAACGAAAGAAATATAATGGAGGAATGGACTCATTTAGCCTACTATACCAATACATCTGAAATACAGTAATTACCAGTAGTAGGCTACTTTGGAGCTAATAGTGTGAAAAATTTACTGAATAAATTAACAAATCTAACATGTGTAGCGCAGGTGTACTTACCAGTCTTCTGATCTGAACTGTGGTGATCTTTGGTTATTAGTTATTCATCCCGGGACTCAAAATCAGCACAAGTTAAGTGCGGAGAAGGAAACAGCTGCCTTCATCTGCCTCTCCACACACTATTTGACAAATGTTACAATAAAAAAAAAATATGCCTGATCTATGCATGATATGCATCTTAAATTGCGCCTAGATGACGGGCGGCACAGACCTTTCCCAGGTCTGCCTCGCCGGGGTTTTCCACCAGTGGTCTTCTGCCCGTGTCCCCAGTCCCCCCACACGTGCGGTTTTCTGATGGCGTCCATCCGTGTTGGTGTGAAGGTATAAGGCTGGAGGGTTCTGTGTATGTGGGTTGCTGTTAGTGTATGCAACTATAACACACCTGTGTTTGTGTTGGAACAGCAGAGCTGTGGTTCTCCATCTCTTTATTTGTTCCTCTATGTATCCTCACCCAGCACCATGACAGGTTTTAGTAGGCTACATCTAAATTACTTATTGGGGATGTTTATATATAAAAACAGAGCCGGCTTCTAGTTGAGACCTGCGTTTATTTGTCAAAACACGTAGCTGCCCCCGGCCAGTAAAAGAGACCCTGCGTCTACTTGGGACCTGCGTTTATTTGCAGTTTTACGGTATGAGTATCACTTTACTGATGTTACAACTGATTATTTTCAATATTTTAGAACAAATAAAATGTGCGTGTCGAACTGTTGTATGAAAGCAATAACACACTCGAGGTTGTGAAGCCTCGTCGTGCTGATATTCAGTCTAACGCACTCCTCCTCCTGTTGTGTTATTGCTTAAATATATTTGTATGTTGGGGTGTAATAGTAAAACAACAGAAAAGGACCCCAGGGTTAAGTGCCTGGTGTGCCCTTAACTGTTGTGTCTTTACCCCTGTGTGGCCATTTCCTTCACTGCTACCACTTTACTTAATGTCTTACCTCTGGCTATCTCCAACCCTGCCCCGGGCATCTCACTGTTTGGAGCGCTGGCTCTCAGAATATGAGTTGGAAATCAAATCGGAATGTACCGAGCCTGGGTCCCAGCGAATATTCATTCCTTACTCGGGAGAATCCCAGCCTGACCTTGAAAAGTTTACTTATGTGTTTAAAGAAAAAAAAAGGTGATTTAGGAGACTTAATACACATCAGTCTCATTGCCTGACTTGACAAATCTTATATATTCCCTATGATCTGTGTCCCTATATTGCCCTTCGGTTCTTTTCACATTCCCCCTCCATTCATTCCTGTCTGTCACCCTCTCCTTTAAAGCCTCAAGCACCCCATTGACTCTCCCCCTGGAGAGCCAGCTAACACTTGGATCTCATCTCTGTGTGAAAGGCTTAGAGCTTTTTAGGTCTACGTCACCTCTGCCAATTCCCCAAGTCTTATCTGTCTCTCAGATGCCATCCACGCCCCGCTCTATGCAGTTCACAGACCGCACGGCTTCCATGCAGCCCCCCCGCCTCTCGCCACGTCATGTCATGGATGAGGCAATCCATTCTCACCCCCTCCTAGTGAGCGGCATGTGAGCAAGCAAAGGCATTTTCCACGTATAAAGGAGCTATGAATCTATATACAGAACACTAAGCCAAAGTATTTACTGGTAAGAAAAAATTATACATTATACACGATGCATTTGGTTTGATATTCTGCTGTGGTGTAGATTTCATATACAATATAATTCTATGTTTAAATGTTGCCACATAAAAGAGCATTAACATCTGGTTTTCCATCTGCCATCGTAACGTAAATGGAGCTGTCTATGCCAACTACCTAATACCAGAATCTGGTTACGAAGTTTGAGTTTATGCACAAAGATAAACCTGGGAGGGTCAGTTGTGTGACCCTATGAAATATAGTTTCTTTCATATCAACCGATCAATCTCCTCTTCTTTGGTTTGCTCACATATATTTTATCTCCTTTACTTTATACACTTCTACAATAACAAATCCTCTCCCTCGCAATGTCCCTGTGGCTTAGCATCAAGAAGTGTGTACATGCTTATAATGGCACATGGTAACAGATTGCTGAAAATGAACAAGGCTGAATACTTTGAATAGGATGATATGTATTGTTTTTCTGTGAGTTAAAGGTACAGTCAGCTTTTGCAAGCTAAATGTAAGCTAATATACTTTTTGTGAAATTCAACAAATATCTCCTCAGATTTCGCTAGCTTACCTTTCTCTGTGCGTGTTGAAAAAATGATTTGATACTTCTACACAGCCCTGGCTCTGTAAATAGGAACATTAACAAAGTGGGGAACACCATATCAACAAAGCAATAGTACTACGCTTGCTACCCTTTGCTTCAAAATGCTTTTCGACCTGTGATCCGCCGCTGCGGAGGACCGCGGAGTGATACTGTTTTGATTTGAGCTCGAAGTTAGCAAGAATAACTGACCATTCCTTTAAAACACATGACTTGTTGGGGAGAAAATATCATAATTCGAAACGAGGAAGAACCCTTTAAATGTATTAATTTTACGTTCATAAAATATTTTTGAAGGATTATGAGTGCTTTGCAGGAGCAAAGTATTAAGATATAACTAACATTTTATATAATAATCAGTAAAATATATTTTATATAGACTTATTTAATATGTAGATTGCTAAAAGGGTAGGACTGCTCTACTCTTTAATTTCCAGTGTGATTTTTTTGAACCCATGTACAAAAGTAAATAATAGCGAAGTCCTACATAATGTGTCTGATAATAGTTTATGTATGTTATACTGTAGATAACCCCCACAATTTCTATGTACATATGGGTATAGGAATATGCATATTGTGTGTTGTATTATATAGATTTACACAGCATGTCATTTACAAGCAGCCTCCATCCCAATAAATAACAATTGAATTGCAATGTAAGTCATCTGGATTTCTCTGCAAGTATTGTTCCATCCCCTGTCCCATACACCATCTATCTTCTGTCAATTTTTAATATGATGCTGTCATAATGATTATTCTTATTCTGCTTCACTGCTTCAACATCAGCTGCTGTCACCAATACAATAACGTCATACGCCAGCCACCTTCTGCTGTAGCTTAGCTGCTTCTCCTGTGCACGAATACCCACATCCAGCCTTCAATGTTACTCTGAGGATTTATTATTTGCATCCTCCACCTCCTCCTAGCGACGGGCCTACAGCATATACAATAGTTATCACCTCTCTGTTTACGACAGCACCGTTGCCACGGCGACATCGAGAGGTGTGTTCAGCCACATCACACTGTTACAATACATCAGACGGGTCATTACTGTATGTCTTCTTCGTCTTCGGTACGGCTTTCTTGTGGTCCTCTCTTCCTCCCTGTTGAGTGTGAGCTCCATCGACCAGATAAAAGCACACTGTGATATTGCTCCTTACATCCCTCCTTTCAACTCTCTCCGCTCCAACCCGATGCTTCCCAAGGATGCCACCTAGCACCAGAGGATGGTGCCATGTCTGTGCCTGCTCTGCTGGTGCTGCTATAGTGACATTGGACCCCTGCCCTTATGCTCCAGGGGCACCAACGCATGATGGCTGACCCTGGGCCACGCAATTTGTGTTCCGTGACACGCGTCTTATCGTGGGGACAACCCGGTGCAATTTGTTCCATGATAATACAACTTATTAGTAAATAGTTCTTTCCCATCATCAATCTACTCAATATTATATTTTAAAATGTATTTTATTTTGTTACCAAGTTCAACAGGTTGTTTTGAGTTTTAATTTTAATTTAATTCATTTTATTTTATATTGACATTGACAAAAGCCTAAATGTACTGAAATAATTGTTTTTAACCAATTTACTATATATATAATTTTTTTTAATGAAAAATAACAATTTAGTTTAATCTAGACTAGAGCATCTACATATGATTGGATTTAGGATTTAGTCTTCCTTCCTCTTGGTGATCTTATGTGGCTGTGCATGTCATAGACAGATTGTTCCAATAATAAAAAGTATTGATATTTACATTTCACTTGAAATACGTAGATGTTGTTGTATAGATGTTGTCGTTGGCAAAGTAGGATAATGATATTAAAGATAAAGGCGTTATCTGTGAGCAATAGCTCACTAATAAATACTGGAGAGTGGAGACGCATGATTTGAAACATGATAGCCTTTGTTGGCATTCACACCATATACTAGAAACACATTGCCATAGATAGATGCATACAGTATGTGGGGGAGAAATAGTGTTTACATTGCAACATTTATAAATGTTTTACCAAATGTTCTAAGCTATAAGATTATTATAGTTATTTATCGCTTATTGTGTGATAAGCAAAGGAAAGCATTACCAGCGCTGATGATATGCAAGGAAACTCGGAATTACCTGCACAAATTCTTCGCCGGAGGCACCTTATCACAAATGCACATTATTAAAACACATTATTGTGCAAGTCATATTCTCTTGTGTTGCTACCACTAATAGTTCTGTTTGGTTTATAGACATGCTCGCTCAGGAGACACTGCGCCATCATAACGCTGTATATCTCACGACACAGTTTATATGAGCAGTGTTGTGTGAGGAGTAGAGAGAGAGAGAGAGAGAGAGAGAGAGAGAGAGAGAGAGAGAGAGAGAGAGAGAGAGAGAGAGAGAGAGAAAGATA
>JAODUK010071041.1:0-16460 GCA_027564635.1 Typhlichthys eigenmanni
ATAGACTGATCATTTCTTTGTTAGTGGGCAAACGTACAAAATCAGCAGGGGATCAAATACTTTTTTTCCTCACTGTATCTTCAATCGGCTCTGTGTTGCACTGCACAGTATGTCATGTAGCAGGGCATAAAACGTGTGCATTAAATAAAACATAATATTGTATAATATGGCATGTGTGTGCATATCATACACACCTAATGACAATCTTGCATACAACTGCCAGCAAATTATAAATGCAATGACTATTCTTGCAGTACTCACCCAGCCACACCCTTTTTAAAATATGGTTTGCACTCCTGAAGTGGACGCCAACTAACATTATGCAGCTACAGTAGAATATATGATCTCTTAACAAACAAGTAAGAATTTGTTTCCTACCCTGAAGGGAAATTAAGTCTCTTAATACTATCAGACAATGCAATGCTAATATGGTAAGCTGTAATGGGAAACAAGGCCAACACTAACTAAATATATGACATCATACAGCAGACAACTGTACAGAATGAGATTATTGGTGACATGGTTAAATACAGGGGTGAGATTCTACACCGTCGGAGGTAGCATTGTCATTTTCTTTTGTGTATTGATCCTGTGGGGAATGACTCACCGCTGTCTACCAGATGGTGGGATGTTACTGTCCTTGTAGACACGACACGCGGGGGCTCCATAAGAAAGGCCTTTACCTTCCTTAATGGGCAAACATGGAAGGCCAGCCTAACTCATTGGTCCTACCGGTGAAATTAACATTGTGTGTGTGTGCGCGCGCACGTGTGTGGAGGGAAGGGTTATGGGGGGAAAAAGTGTCTCTGAGTTCAGTGCTGTGTACAGTGCAATACTGTATGTAGAGCACGCGTATGTGTGTGTGTGTGTCTGTGTGTGTGTGTGTGTGTGTGTGTGTGTGTGTGTGTGACAGATAGAGAGATAGAGAGAGGTGGGGGGTAATTTAAATGTTATTGTTTCCACATTATGAGGGCCTGAGGAACATTCTTAATGAAATATACCTGAACTATGTAGAGAGAGGTTAATGTGTCTATGTGTATCTGTATGTGTGTATTGGTCCATACATGTGTGTGTAACTTTGCATTTGATGGTGAGTTTGTGTGGCAGTGCCAGTGTGCATACATGTGTAAATGAGCTTGTGTGTGTGTGTGTTCACTGAGCTATAAAAGTGTTGGTGACTGGAGTCTAATCATTCATTTTGCCCTGCAGGTCTTTCTCCAGTGTTTCTAAGCCGGTAAGGCATTCCTGAATTGAGGTATTCATCATGGTCACATTTGCGCCCTCAAATCCTCCTCACACTATGACACCCCACCTGCCCACTGCTGTTGGCCATCGCAAACCATCTTCCTGAAGACCAAGCTTAACACACTTTCTATTTATCCATTCGTTCATTTGTCCATTCATCCAAACAATAATGGCAGACAAAACAGAGTGAATCATTGTGAACATCGGTTGGTGCCGCATCTGTAAAATTAACTTAATTGCCAAAGTGAATTATCATAGGTGATCAATGCAACCAAATAAGATCTAGTTAAGATAATCTCGTCATTATTTGAAATATAGGGAAGGACAAATATTGATTGTGTAGTTACCTGCCTCATTTGGCTGTGGCTGTCGAATGCCCGAGAGAGTATTGCTTGTTGCAGGGTTATCAGCAGGGAAAAAAAGTCTAAAATAAAACAAACTAATTTACATAATAATTTGGACTGCTCGCTACTATCCGTCCGTCCGTCCGTCCGTCCACCCGTCCATCCATCCATCCATCCATCCATCCATCCATCCGGGGTACACTGCAGTATGACATAATGCCACACAAACTGAGGGGAATGTCTTATATTGTAAGTGCATCATGACCCTGGGGTCTCGTTGTACAAATAGCTAAATGAGATTTAAGCCTGAGTTAACAACATGAATAATCCTGGCATAATGCTCAGTAAGTGCACGTTGATTAAGCATTTTGTACTGTTCTCATATGAAGTAAAACGGGAAGGCTTCAGTCAGGTTGGAAAGTAAACATTTAAGGTGATATATCCTAATTCAGTGATGATGGATGCTGCCATGAGCGGTTCCACAATCTGTCAGGTCTCGTCACAGACCATCTCAACCGCCCCTCCCTCCCCCCGCCCTCGGGACCGCAACCACAACTAAACTGTTGATCACACAGATGGAAGGAATACTGTACAACAGTCAAGTATCCCAGCAATTCATTGAAGTGACGTGCTTTAAAAAACAACACTGATAAATGTCATCTTTCTCAGAGTTACTTATTGCACTGGGACTGTGTGATGCCTTCCCATGTCTTCTTCACTTCACAGAACAACAAGCTATTTGCTCTGTTAGCCTGGGCGTAAACATCACTGTCAACAGATCCCAGCGTGCGTCTTTCAAGCACTGATCAAATGGTTCCAGAGAGAGAGATCCCTGTGCCATAGTGTTCACTACGGAGTGCTACTCGCAATAAACATGTGTAGGTTTGAAATTAACAATGTTGCAAGAAAACCTTTGAAAAGATGAATCATATGTGATCGCCACCATGCATACATGCACAGCTTTAAAAGAGAGCAGGCTCTATACTCCACAAGGGAGTACTGTAATGACAGCACTGTAGAGATATGGTTCAGCTTACTGCATCGTGGAGGCAGTGTGTGTGTGTGTGTGTGCGTGTGCGTGCAGATGTTTGCGTAAGATGATCATGTGCGGGACCAGCGTTTGTGCCGTTTACAGGGGCCCGGTCGCCGAAGAGGCTGCTCATATTCTCGCTGCGGGACCAAAGTCCCTGGAGTAATCCCTCATAAGAACAGAGCGGGGACAGGCACAGAGATGTCCATTTCATTCTGGAGTGTATTACAGCCCCTACACTCACAAACGGGTAGAGCCGAGTGAGGGCAATGTAATTTCATAGATGTGGGTACAGCAAGAAGAGAAGGGGTGAAAAGAAATAAAAATACAAAAAATAAAAACTACAAGGGAAGTATTCATAAGGCCGGCCGTGCCACTAAAGCAAGATTGGAATGAAGACTAAAGGATAGAAATGTGCTTCAGTGATTGGCTGCTGCCAGAACTCCCTTGTGTCAAAGCCTATATGTCTCTCCTTCTCATCATGGCGGGGCAATTTTGTCCCGGTTATAGCTCGTCCATCTTCTCCCTGGCTGCTCCTTATTTCAGCATTTCAATTTCCTCCCTTGTGTAAGTGCTGAGTGGTAACCTAGTTCTGACTTCCTCTCAGTCGAGAGGGAGGAAGAAGGGGGGTCATAAAAAATAGGAGAGGTGGATAGGAAAACTCCTGCTTCCTGTTCCCTCAAGGTGTGAGAATGCAGATCGAATGAGAAAACTGCCCTGTTGTAAACAGCCTGCGCGTAAAATGTATTCACTCATTTGTAATCACTCAAGATGGAGTCAATCACCTAGACTGTATTTAATTACACATATTTGTCATTCGCTGAATGTTAGGTCAGCAGCTTTAATGGAAGTACATGGGGTCAAACTTTGTTCAGATATAATGGCGTTTCATCCACAGTCAAGAAAATGTGCCACCGGTGCACTATATCCTGACAAATCAAGATGCTATTTCATTATTTATACGTGATGCTATTATTAAATACTTTGTGGCTTGCTGGCAACAAACATTCAGTATTTAATCAAATTCACATCTTAGATGAAACTGTAAATGAATGAACACTGTTGTTGGCTATTCTCTGGTGTCTTACCCATTTCTGACTGTGAATACAGGAAGATATGCTTTTGTGGAATGGATACACTGCAGTGTGGATGATCCCACCTGATGACGCTACTAATTAGCTCTTGTATGATCTGTCTCTGTTACAGCTACACGATAAGGGAGGTTCCTCGACAAGCCATATGAAAGAGACTGCTGTCACAGGGCACGCCACACTTCACTCTGGGGGAGTGATGTCTTGTGCCACCTACATCACTGTGTCGATAGATGACTAGGAGGAACCATGTCTGACTCACAGTAAGCAGGAACCTCCGCTGTTGAGAAATTTATAAATGTGCCAAACCCTGCAATTTCTGTATTAGCCACTTGAGGCTGGCTCCAAAGCGAGTCAACCCCCAATGTTAAAATATCAAACTTAAAAACATACAAATTAATTAAATTAATTAATTAAATACGTTTGTTTCTCTATTGCTAGTTTCCATGTACATGCCTGTACTGAGAGTGCATTTGTATTTAACTCACCAATTAAAATATATTTATTCATTAATAAATCCCATAATTATGGATGACCTGGTGTTACATGCGTCAGGTACCGATGATGGCGGCCAGAGCCAGCACCGCTTGAGCTTCCAACCTGTTGCTCAGAAAACCTGGGGGTGACGTCACGAGGGTTTGTCCATTATTATGCAGTCGATGACACATCATGTCACCCTGAAGGTCTCCAGCAACCTCTTGACACTCGCTACTGTATGTCTATGACATCCCTGTACATGTGTGTGTGTGTGTGTGTGTGTGTGTGTACTGTATATCAGCACATGCCCCCCCCACACCACCAGTGCATTCATCACCCGGCACTCCATAATGCCTGTCACAGCACCAACCACACTTAAAGCCAGCTTCTTTTCATCTTTCACAATAACTCCTCTCTCTCTCTCTCTCTCTCTCAGCAGATCTCTTCGTCTCCCTGCCGTACAGCCAATCTCCTTTCTCCAGCTGCCTACGGTGATGAAACATTCATCCACTCACGGGACAGTCTGTCCCACAAACCCTCACCCCCCCTTCCTCCTTCTCACACCTCCTCGCCCCCGTTATATGTCTGCCCTTCGAAGGCTACCTAGCAAATGCAAAGGAATAATGTATGGGCCATCACATCAATGTTATTTACATTGGTGTTGAAGTACATTGGGGTATCTCAAGGTGATACAGAGGCAATGGACCTGATGATGCAGTGTTGCTGAATGATGTCTTGACATGAGGTTGGAAACTTCAGCAGCTTGTTTCCATGAAAACAGACCACAAACCCTTATGATGAATAAACTTGTATCAAGATGAATGGAGAGGCTGTACATATTTTGACTGTACTGTACACAATGTAATGTTATGCAGTATGTTATTATAATAATTTGATCCATTGTACTGTTTACAGTCTGTGTGTCCATAAAATGCAGATTTTTATACAAACTTGAATTTTGTCAATATTAACACCGGTATTGATGTGCCTCATCACAGATCAATCCTATTACTTTGTTTACAGCTCAACAAAACACATTTTAACGTGCCGTTACCCCTTAAATAAAGGTGAAACCCGGCTAACTCCTCACTAAGTGTCGAGGTGTCCATGAGCAAGACACCTAACCCTAACTGCTCCCAGTAATTGATTGCGCCGTGCGTGGCAGCAATCGCCATCGGTGTGTGAATGTGTGTGTGAATGGGTGAATGTGAGGCAATACTGTACAGCACTTTAAGTGGCCGGAAGGTTAGAAAAGCACAATATAAATGCAGTCCATTTACCATGAAATATTATTACTACACATTATTACACATTACTATGCATGTACAGTTTTGGGCTACCTAATGTAGATTACTGTTGGAAGAAAATCAGTGTGTAAGTGTATATATATACAGTATGTATATTAGCATTGTGATTGTATCATAAAGTTAGTGTGAAATTAGACCATTATAAAACATCCCCTAAACCAATATTATTCTCACATATGGCACACATTGCATGAAATGTGTCACTTTGTAAAAGCTTATATTGGTATAAATCACCATACTGCAAATATATTATATTTGACATCTGGTTGACTATGGTAATTACTGTTCCAATATAATATGCCGTAGAATTATTCTTTCTAATATCATCTAATTGGCAAGGCGGAAACTCTCTAAATGATAAGAAACTCCAGTTCTAACAACAAAGGCTGCAAGAATCATCTTGTAATGGGGAATGCATTCTGAATAGCTTTGCATACACTACTGCTGTACAAGTAACAAGGGACTGATGTCTGATGCCTTGCACCATGGATGGAAATCCCTTTGGATCCAACCTCAAGCTTTTTGCACTTGATAAGTGTGTTGCAACAGATGGGAAAACGGAGATATAGAAGTTACCTTTGTGCAACCGGAAAAACCATTTGGGAATATGAATGCCCCCATACCTGCTTTAACCTCGTGCAGGAGTGGTGGCAAAAGTGATGCCAAGGTACTCTTCCCTCCTCTGAAATTGGGACATTGCTTTTCCCCAGAGCATGTAAGCTCCCAGCAAGTGTCGGCTTCTCTTTTCTGAGCTGTGGTGTCTCTCAAAGTCTGCCCCACATTTAAAGAAGACGGGCCTTTGACTATCAAAGTTGGGAGGGAAGGTGTTTGGGACTATGGTAGAGCCACGGATTCGTAACCCAGGTTTGATCAGGCCTGGGGCAGTACAGGTCAGCTGCAAAGATCAGGGTAGCTGTTTGGAGAGGCGATGCTTCAGATAAAACACAAAAAACTCCAGTCTTGCAAATAAGTCCTGCTAGCAGTTTCTTGGCCTAGATAGACAGCTATGGGGCAAGGGCCTGCATTCATTACAGCCTCACAGATGTTTCCTACTGGCAGTATGTTTGCTGTTGCTGTGGGCACTAGCGCTAAAACTGCAAAACATGTTTATTTATTAATTTAACTATTTAAGGCTTTGTATTCACTTTTGATATTGTGCCCATTTATGTATACAGAATAAGACAATTACATTTCTATTAGCATTGTACTTTGTCTTCCTATAAAACCAACAGCAGAACCATTAAGACCCAATGGATTTGCGGAGACAACCATGTGGGCAGGTACAATACACTGGCAGGAGATACACTGGCACACAAATATGCATATGACAGCTTTCAGATACATAAAGGGCAGTTGGGTATCAGGAGCAACCGCCAATATGCCTGTGTTATCACATGCAGCTCAAATACAACAGTTGTCATAGGATAAGGATCCAAACACAAAGAACCAAAAAGACAGAAAGACAGGAAGGCAGGTTTCAACATGAGGAATATCCAAACAGGCAAAGGGTACAAAAAGGACAAGGCAAGATTCAGGAACTAAGGCGGGCGAACAAGTTTGTTACTGCAACTAGAACACTGGGAAACACAAAGTTATTCAAAGTAAACCTGCAACACACCAACAGAAACACAGGGTTTAAATACAAGGGGAAAAAGGCTAAAATGATAATCAAATCAACACACAATGCAACAAGGGAGAGACAGACCAGCACCGGAGCAACACATCGAACACATAGAACACATCGAACACAAGGAAAATACGGACAAAAAGTCATGAATAATAGGGTGTGGGAGTCCTACAGTTGTTACAACAGTTTAGGTTTTAGTTCCTAAATCACAAAATGTTGGCGGCAGCCAAGAAAAACATAGCTAGCAAAGGAATAGAAAAAAAAGAAAAAAAGAGAAAAAAAAAAAACATTGTCTGCTATTCTTGAAAATCCCTGGCTTCAGCTCCGGCTTAACAACAACTACAGAGCCAAGCCCAGCACCCTTTTGTTTCGGAAGAATTGGAATGAACTGCATTCTCCACGATCAAACTGTTCTGAATCCTAATGATCTCTCTAAGATGTGAGCGGCTGCTTTGCTCCGCAGCACTGATTCAGCGCTATCCGCAACCTCTAAAGGTTCTTGCAGGATCTTACTGTTGCTTACCAGGACATCCGTTTCACTTCAGTGTGGATGTGTGTAAGACATGCTTGCCATTACATTAGTAGCTTGCAGCATTCTAATGAAATCATGACACTCGTAAAAACTCAAGGAAAAAAAATCTTAACAACAAATCCAGAGTGTGTTTTCTATTGTGTCTTTACATCTCTGGAGGTATCTGTTCCCGTCATGTAGCCTACTTATTCATTAATCTAAGAACGGCGTGTCAGAGTTGCTAGGGACCTAAACATTGACTGTGACTGCAGTTGGTACAAAAAAGCACAGTCTCCATGGCAACAGAAGCCCAAGAGCCGGTCGATCTCTCTGGCCTGCCAATCAGGACCGAGGCGGGGAAGAAGCATGAAGGACAAAGTTCCTTTCATTAAAGTTGATGTGACTGAGATGCCATTGACATTTACAAAAGACGCCATGCACATTATGAAAGTGTATAACCACTGTTGTGTACTATAGAACCTGGCACCCATCATGTTAAAACAGTGCCTGCAGAACAAAGAGCAGCTTACTACCATACTGTATGTAGAACTGAAATACTCAATGAATACCAAGACATGCATGAAATTGTATTTATAAAAATAAAATAAATAATAATAAACAAAGGAAAACCAAATAGGAAACAATAATGTCTGTTGTGATTAATACAATACCTCCGGCTATGATTGCATTAGGAACGTAAGCGAATAAGCTACAGTATTTTTCCACTGACAGAGTCTCATGAAAACAGTGTCAGAAGGATTGATGTGGGTGTTGTTTTTTATTTTTTTGGCTAACATTTTTGCAGGCACATATTTTTGTTGTTTGTAAAAAAGCGTTCTTTTGTTGCCAAAGGTCATTTGCGTGTAATGGTATGATGAGCACACAGATTTCAGATTTAGCAAAAAACATAAACAAATCTTACCTGCATATAGCAGCAGCAGCAAAGAGAAAATGTTATGATTTGTATTTAGCTTTATGAAGAATTGTATACAGTATAGTATACATACAAAATACCGCTGCCAATGTGACCATTACATGCTATCTTAAAATCTAAAATCACTGAGAAAAAAAATATAGGCACAAGAAACATTGTTCTTCATATTACATCCACACAGTACTGTACATCTAGTAATGTCTTCTTCTCGGATGAATGGCTCTTTTCAGACTCCATTTTACACATCAAATTTTCATACCCCAGGGAGTCATCCTGTTAATATATATTATTTGCATGCAGTACGGGTCTCCCCCACCCCACCCCTCCACCACCCTCCAACCCCCGCAGTCATACCTATAATCTCCAGGTGGCTCCATATAATGGTGTCCCTGTGTCTATTTTCACCCCGAAGGGTGCTGGTGCGTAGATTTGGATTGCCTTTATGCACCAGCACCTTCCACAAAGCCATTCATCTCCCTACTAATGGCTTTGCTGATGTTTATTTTAATCTGCAGCCGGGCGATGCATAGGAAATGTGTGCACTTATGATCAGAGGTGATTACAAGCTGTACACGAACTGGTATTAAAACGGGTTGACTGAACGGCACGAACTGGTATTAAAACGGGTTGACTGAACGGCAATGGAGTTTTGCCTATGTCGATTTGCACATTTTTGGACAGTCAAAACACAGCAATGCTCACACTCATCAATCTACCCAACGAAGGGGAAAACACACACAATGCTCAGGACTGGACAAAACAATCCAACCATCTCCACATGCTCTGATGACATCCTCAGGGCCTGGGACCAGGGCCCAGAACAGCGCCATGGCAACACGCTACCACTGGTCCCGAGGCCTTCAAATAACTAACCGGATGATTTACAGGCTTCCCTGCTGAGTGGCAGTGGCAGATCAATTGTTCACTCCCCCCACCCCACCCCACCCTTCCCAAAAAAGTTCTGTCTGGCTGGAAAGCCATAAATCATGTGGATTTACTCAGCACCATTAAAAATATAGGAGCAGAGGATCACATTTTACAGCAGGATGGCTTCTTCAGCACAGCTAGAGCCGGCAACCCATTCACCAGGCTAGCATCCATCGGGGGGATGTGGTGTTGGTCATGGGGTGGGGGGTACCGGGGAGCAATGGTATAGCAGAAAGGGTGAAAAATGACAGCGGCACACATACCATACATCATTTGGGGAGGCCATTTTTTTTCTGGATGGATTGTGAAGAAAGAGAATGGAGACATTAGGTGGAGACTCTGGCTGTGTGCGGGGTCAGGGGAAGGCACTCCTGGTGGGGAACATGAGAGTATAGTTGGAGTCACAGTGCAGACACAGGATGAATGAATACTGGTTGTTATTGGTAGTACCTCGCTATCCTTTTTTCTTGCCAATTGGACTATGTGTGCAAGCGTGAGTCAGGCAGCACAGTTTGAAACGCTACCTTCAAAGGTCATGAAGATAAACTTCAGTAATTATTTTGTGGATTTGCATGAGATTATTACAGTAGCGCTTGTGTGACACTATTGTTACTTTACTGTGTGACCCAGTAAAGTAACAATAATAACAATGACTAAACTATGTTTTATTGCTTGGCTTTCTACAGTAGCATTATTCTAAATCATATGCTGGTGTAATTTCCATTAACATAAACTAGGTTGGTTGTAACTGATGGCTGGGTCTACCCACTTCAAACTCCTGCATTTAAATTAAATTATTTATTTCCATACAAATTGACTGCTTCACAGTGATAGTGTTTTAGTCTCAATGGATGTTTAAATAAATTTGACCATTTCAATAACCATTTGTTTCTTCCAGATGCCATTGATTTTACAGGTCTTTTCTATTAAAACGCAGTGAGTAAATCAGTAACATTGCTTTAATTAAATGACAGTGAGTGCTTCTGCCTTCTGTTGCCATTAGCAAAGTAAGCCTTGCCAGAAACACAGAAATATGGGTGTAAAGTTGCAATTCCCATCAAAATGATCCATGAGTCAACATACAGTAGCTACGCTGCAGTGATTATTAGCTACGGCTATGGCTATGGTTATGGCGTGGCTAAGGAATACCCCCCAATACTGTGTCTCCAGAGCCTGAAAGAGAACATGACAGGGTGTTAATTACCCAAGCAACATTAGGGAACAAAGTAAGAGGCGTGTTAATGAAATACTAATAAGGTTCCAATTTGAATCCTCTGGCTTCGCCATCCTCCAAAGTGATCTCAAGGACTTTAGTTCCTACTCCAAGATGGTCTCTCGTATTGCTAATTACTGTTTCTCACATGACGAAAGGCAGTTATTTCAAGGTGGCTGAATCCTCTGTGTCCATCATTTGACGGAGGATGCCTGTGCTGCTACTGGATGGTGCGTATAAGGAAGAGAGGAAATGTAACAGCCCCAAAGTGATCCTAAAAAGCAGAGAAGTTCACCGCCTGCCAGAGTCAGCCTTCTTCATTCAGTCATTTAACAGTAGGGAACAAGCCAGTTTGGCTCTCAAGAGGGACAACGTTATTAGTGGGCTGTGTTCTAAATTAGCTACTTTAGGACTCTAATTAGAGGGAAAATAGAGTTGAATAACTGTCCACCTTCTCCACAGCTAAATAAATAAATGCTGGAGTTGAGTTTGTGTGGTTAGGTCTTAAGAGTTTTCAGTTAACAGCAAATCTAAGCTAAAGATCTTGATAAAAGGTAATGGAATTTCTACTGTGGACATCCTGCCGGACCAAATAGCCATTTCACAAGACTGCACACCGCACTGAACCACAAACTGATAACATAAGTCAAAAGAAAACTCTTGAAGTTCTGGCAAGTAGCAAAGAGAGGAAAAAATCAGTCATGGAATGGGGAGATGGAGGGTGGAGGTATTCTCAAAGACATTCAAAGATATAGCAGTTTCTCTGAGGCAATCGTTTGATGCTCTCATTCCATGATGGCTGAATGTCACTACTTTTGCTCTTCCATCACTCAAGTGCGTCCAGCACTCCAAGAAATTGATTGTTGGAGGATAGAGCTGGAATCATACACACAGCCAACATATCTAGCCCTTAATGACACCGCTTCTCTCTGTGCCGAAAGCAGTCCAAGCAAACTCGTCAGTAGAGAATGGATCCTTTTTATGTTTCCGTTATTATCTCAGCATTGGAAACACTTCAGCTTGACATTATCCCAAAAAGGACAGGGGTCAAATATGTTACCAGTGATTGGGTTGGAAATACAAAATGTGGTCATAATAAGAAACCCAATTAACTGAAGACTTGATGGAAAATGTTATGAATGGGCAAATTAACTTACTGTAGAACTATTGTGTTACAACATTTTAAATCTAGGGTCAAATAGTGTGATTCAAATAGTGATAACCACTAGAGCAGAGCTCTTCAACAGGGGATCCAGGATGCCTAGGGGGTCCTTAAAGGTACTGTACTGCAGGGAATCCTCCAAATAATTTGATCCCAAACGTATTTTCTTCCAAAAATGTAATGTAAATAAAATGTACATTAACGTAAATACAATCTTTGTCACAAATATATATATCTGTCAATTACTTTTTATGGCTTTGTTAGTGGCCACATTTTATACTATAGGCCGCCCTACACATTATTTTTGGCCTAGCAACAAATATTTTATACCATATGTGACAGGGGGTCCTTGTGCTGTGATTCTATCAGCCAAGGGGTTCTTGGCCTGAACAACTTTGTAAATCTCTGCACTAGAGCGTTTTATCATTTATGAAATTAATTAAGATCTGCATCGAAAGCCCCCTGGGTGTGCCCTTTAAATGTAACACATTTTCCTATTTATTTTACAATGTATAAAGTTACGGATATGAATGAATTGTATCCATACAGTAGTAATCGTAATAGCCACAGTAGTCTGGCTCGGAGAGGTAATATCCAGTGTTTAAATCGGGATTGTATATGTGGAGGAGCGCTATTTTTTGTGAATTGGGTTGTCATAGAGTACTGAAATGTAGATCTATGTTTATGTATTAGGATACACTAAAGGGAATAATCTCTCTATTTAGCAACTTCAGTTTCAAATCAAACAAATAGTTGACTGTCATGCAAATAATACACAAATTCATAAGGCTATTTGTAACATTATATAGTTTACTCATTGCTCATGGCTGTGTGCCATAGCTGTTTTGATTGCTGGCTGTTTTCCCTACCAAGTTATAGGCCTGTAAGTAGAAATGTGATCCTGATTTGATAACCATTGTCCAGTCAGTTATTAAGCACTAATGTTATATTATTGCATTTTCATTGTCTGATACTAAGAAACATGTACAGAATCCCTTCCAATGAATGGATGCCAGGACTGAATGGGTTAAAGTAAATTGTACAACCACAAATACAGGAGCTACTCCTGAGATGAGATGATAATCTCTGGGGATGAATAGCTACAAACAGTTCGCTAGGTGAAAACTCTATAAATCCACACTCAAGCAGATTCAGCTGCTGTTTGTTGAAAACAATGAAAAGTAACCTATTATTTTTGTAGCAGGCTGGGAGCTTTTACAGTGGCCTGCGTCTTCATTTCACACAGAGATCGTAAATCTAAATCAAAGGACTGCCATTTTGAGTAGGCTAAAGAATTTAAATGTCAAGATCATGCACTCCCTCCACGCCGGTGATGCTTTAGTTCATGCGATGATCAAACAAGGAAGTCGGTTGTCTTCGCCAAGTAGCCTATGATACAGCCTATTTGCAGAACCAAAGTAGTGTAATTTTTCACCAATTACTTTATTAGACACCTTGGAAAAATATAGCGGGACAGACCGTGGTGACGTGTGTACGGCCATAACTGTAGGCTATCTGTAGGCCTAGCTAAGAAGCAGCAAAGTAAACATTATTGCTTTGTTAACATGTTGTGCAACCCACAGGTCAACTGTCTTCAATGTTTTGTAGCCTGGCGTTCAGTCCACAAATGCCATAGGCCTACTACGTTCAAACGGAACTGTAAACATTACACTTGTAGCCTTGTGATCACCTCACGCCATCACCTCATCGCTTAGAAAGGGTTGTGACAAAAAAAACATGCCCTGCTTTACAGTATAAACAAATAGGAAAGAGTATGTGTATCATGCATGTTTAGAAACAAAGGCCATATTTATTTTCAGAGTGACTAATTAACTTTAGTGAGGCAAAACACCAACCACTGGCATATGCTCATGTTAGAAAGAAGCAGAACTCTGTAAACCTGTAACGCAAGTGCATTGTTTAGAAACACTGCACATTCTTTCCAACCTTTAAATTTTGTATACACTGACCTCAAATGAAACATTCAGAGCATGCATTATTTTCATACATATGAAGGTCAGTCAAGATTGAGTATTAATGAACATCTCTTTCAATTATTACTAGAGGGCTGTCAAACAATGGTTTCAATAGATTAATTCCTTCGTAGCATTACATGAAAATGGTGTTAGCATTTAGATTCATAATGAAATTCCAATACAATCCAAGTTTTACAATGACTGAATGTCAAGATCAGTTATTGCATATCAATGAGATGGCGGCACTGGTTTTCACATCAGTAATTCAAATGTAAAATGTGTGGGGATATATGTTATTTTATAATGTACAGAAAAACATATGGCAGTATCACATAAAGCTATAGACATGTTATACACCTCACTTCTATGAGTTTATACTCAGAAGTGAGGTGAAATCCCTTGGAGCCCTTCATTGTCTCGTGGTGCCGTTTGTGTTCTTCATCCCTTCAAAAGAAATGTGAAGCCTAGTGTTATTGTGTGATATACTGTAGCATCTCTAGCACAGCAGCAGAGACAATTGTGTTGTGTGTTTGTAACTCTTACAATTTTAACAGCAGCCTTCTCTTTCTCTCATTTACTTTCTTTGTATTTAACTTCCCTTTCGTATACCACTCAGAAAAACGATAAAGTAGTCATCAGACAATGACTTAACTGAAGACTGTCATGTTAGTGGCAAAGGACCTCACTGTGTAGCTGGCTATTTTACTGCTAGCAGCAATAGCCCGCATACTGTAATTGCAGAGGGTTTCCCATTTTTGATGATTTGTAATAGAAAAGCATATTCAAAATAGATTCATTCTGGTGTCAGATACCTTAAATTAAAACTATTGTAGACAGTATTATATACACACATCCTTCTCAATGCCAGATTTAATCCATTATAGTGACAGTATTCATGATTGAAAAACGTTAATGCCTACATGCATAAAACTCCACATAAGCAAGAATAAAGTGTAGCGTCATATTGCAAAGCTCAGCAGTTTGTATATTTCTCACTGCGGTTCACCAACAGATCCACTTTCAATTTAATGACCCATATAAGGTCTTCCCTGCTGAAGTGGAATGGAATGAATAATCAAGCTAAAAGATGGACACAATATACTATCCCTCATTCATGTTATTGGTACGCAATATTACATGAATAGATGCCAATATATGAATATGAATACAAATGTTCACATATTTCAAGGTTAACATTTTTATTCTCCACCATATTGAGAAGTCAATATTCTGTCATTTGAACACAGTGGTTGACTAAAATATAGTTTACACTTTAAGCCAATTAATATTACTGCAATTCTGCACATCATTTATCACACACATTGTTGCTCACATGAATTCAGCAGGGCTTTTGGTTCGATACTAATATTTTGTCAAATTAACTTTTGCATTACAGTGTAAACTGTTACGCTGTCCAAACAAAGATAAACACAAATCCTTTGAATTAAATTCAGAAACATCTAAACAGCTAAAACCAATGAGTCTAACAGTACACTCCCTTTATTTATGTATGCTCCCGCTATGTTTAAATCATTGTAATCTATTGGGACATTAAGGCAGCTCCTGGTTTGTTTGGAGGAGCGGCGACAAACAAGAAAAGCATCTTGGTTTATAGAAGCAACGCCTTCTAAACTGTTTGCATAGCCAGAGGGTGTCTGTTGTCTTGTTCTCTAAAGAATTTTTCACATGCTCCCAGCATGATACAGGACATTCTTGGCTGCGTCACATCTGCAAAACGTCCTTAAGGCTGCGAGAAGCACGACTGTGCCGGAGACTTGCATTCAGAGCAGTTTGAGACGAAGATCCTTAATGTATTTACATACATACATAAGTACATGTCAATGACACAATTAAGATATCTGATTTCATTCATAATCCCATCAAGATAAAGGCACCAAATGAGCCACCCTGACTCACTTAGAATTGAAGGTTTGCCTGCCCCGTCTTTTTTGTAGACTTGTCTTTCCATAACACCGTGGTAAAGGGTAGATCATGTGTTTTAACAATTACAGTATCTTAACCTGGCTCCAGCAGAAATTACAGCAGCACTGACACGACATTCAGAAGGCATAAAGTCTGTATTTTCTGTACAGTATTTCCATAGAGCTGGCCTGGAAGTCAGCGGTGGGCATCTGGCTTAGTTTGCATTCTGCTCAGGCCATGCGATACATAGCCTGTCACCCAACAAGCCTCTCTTGCTCTGAGGTGCCTTTCAGAGGCGAGTGAGGAGTTGTGAGCGAGGGTGAACTTCACACTCACCTAATCTCTACTCGCGATCTGTCTGTCGTCCAACGGATGTCGAGCAGGCGGACCTGGCACTAATTCAATCAGCGCGTCTTTGATTGGCAGGGGAGCTCACCGCTGCCGTGAGGAGTACAGGCGGGAAAAAAGCTCCCCTTTGTCTTTAGAGGAGGATAGACAAGAGTGAAAGGCCGGCTATGCCTCGACTACACTAGCCAGGAACCAGGCATGCTGGCAGGCTAAAGTGAGGAGCACAAATATCTAGAAGGGCCACGTGAAGCAAAACATCTATGCTAACCCATCCATCCATCTTCTCCCGCTTATCCGGAGTCGGGTCGCAGGGGCAGCAGCTTCAGCAAGGGACCCCAAACTTCC
>JAODUK010071052.1:0-13980 GCA_027564635.1 Typhlichthys eigenmanni
TCCCTCTCTCCTCGCTCTCTCTCCCTCTCTCTCTCTCTCTCTCCTCTCTCTCTCTCTCTCTCTCTCTCCCTCTCTCTCCCTCTCGCTCTCTCTCCCTCTCTCTCCCTCTCTCTCCCTCTCCCTCTCTCTCCCTCTCTCCATCTCTCTCTCTCCTCTCTCTCGCAGGCCCGCATGCGACCTTGCAGACAGAATTAAGTCATCTGTGACTCAGGGCATGGTGCACTGGAAGACTGGCAGGCACGCACACATGCACACACACGCACACACACACACCTACACACATACACACACACACACACACACACACACACACATATACACACATACAGTATATCATCTTGGGAACACTAACCACAAAACTGCATTGAAAACCCATAACACAAGTCCTAATCAAAAAATAATTTGTTGTTTGATTTAAATTAGCATATTTAACGTACACATAAAGCTTGCTGAAGCTGCTGCCCCCGCGACCCGACTCCGGATAAGTGGGAGAAGATGGATGGATGAACGTACACGTACACGTACGTACACACACACGCACACATACACTATGCATGTACACAAGCGTATTAAGCACTTAACAGACACCAGGCACAGATGCACACACGCATACACATACACGCACACACACGCGCAAACGCGCACACACAAACACACATATCCTTCAGTGTGACACAGAGTAGAGTGCAGGTCTACAGTGTGTGTGGAGTTCAACAGAACAGAATGTTATTGTTCTCCTCGGTGTCTGAGGACACGATCTGTCTTACAACACCCTGTCTTTATATCACTGTGAAACACCACTGTGGTGTAGTATAATATACTTTACCAAACACCTCCATACACAAATAAACTCTGTTTTTGCTAACAAGCAGGAACACTTATCACTCATAGCACAATTGCATAAAAATACTTCTTAAATATTAAAGCTAAATATTAGCAGTGTGGATAGCAGATATAAAAGTAGGTATTGCATTGTATGTCAACCTTTGAAGTTATGTTAACTTAGTTACTTTATTTTTATTTTTTGTATTTATATATTTGTTCTAGTTGTTGACAGTGACATCAATATCTCCTTAAAAACATACATTTTCATTGCATTTATTTCATTTTAAAATATATTATTTTCTTTTATTATTTTTAAATTTGCTTTATGCATTTCTTGACACTATAGCATGCTCCACTTTATTTCGAAAAAAAAAAAAACGCTTCAATACTCTTCACACAGCATTCTGTGTGGACCAAACTGTGCATATGTATGCATTCAGTGGCAACTACAGAATACATATTTCATTTATTGTTTTCTCAAAATAATTTTAAGTGGACTGTTTTATGCTTTACAAATAAAATATTGAAGTAGGCCTACTGCATGCAAAATTACTCAAATAATAACACAAAAATAGAGTATGGTTTATAGTTTGTTTCTTTTACTGTAGATTTATTTTACATAAAAAAAAAGATTGCAAACTGCATAAACAAGATAAGACACATGCCTTTATTGCAGCATTTCTATTACAGTACTTAAGTGAAACAGTTTCTTTTTTACTATACCAAAGGTTGACATAGTAGTATAAAGTGCATTTTCGAAAATGCATTTTATTATTTACAAGTTGAAGAGTTTAAAATAATGCTTGTGAAACGGCTTGTATAATGTACCCATTATTATCACAAGATTCTGAATATTGTAACACTTACAATTTCTTAACATTGCCAACTGCATCTATTTATTGGTTATGCCAACTTGGCACAACAGTTTATTTCATGGCCAAAATGCAACTAATACAAGAAAACAATACGTGTCACCTCACTATAAATAAATAGAAAGAAACAACAGTATTTGGTTTTCTCCCAGCAAGTCACTCATAAGCTATGAAAAGGAAAATAACAATGAACAGCATTACATACCATTTCATATAGTAGTATAAATTGTAAAAAAATTAATAAACTTTTATTTCTATTATTGTTGGCAACATCGAAAAAATAGATTAAAGACAATTATTTTTCACTACATAACAGGAATTGCACCTCCGCACATAACATGGAATACTGCTCTACAAAAACAAGTCGTGGAAATGATGTAAGACTTGGTTCTATTACTAGTATTTTGTGCATCAAGTAAATCCAAAATACACGCCGAAATACACATTGAAAAAAAATGCATTACTGTAATACAATAAAATCAAGGCACAGTGAAACAATGCCAAACAAAACCATTATTCTTAAAGAATTCTAACACTGAATACATTTTGTGTCAAACCAATGAAATTACATATTTTTCCTGTTGTACTGGCTACGTTTAGAGTTTTGAAAATTCTCAAATTATTCTTGAAATTGTCCAAATGTAGGTTGTTTATATAATTCAAATTAATTGAGGAAAAGATTGTCAATTTAGTTGACAATCAACAAAATGTTAATTTAAAATCAATAGAAATCTAAAGCAAATAACAGAAAAATGACAAAATAATATTTAAATGTTTTCCTGACTGAATGCCAAAGTTGTCTTTTCAAACATATGTTAGATATTTTTTCACAGTCACAGATGTCAAAGTCTCCATAGCCTTAATACAAGTGCATAATTATAGAGATGATATTGCAACCCTCACTGCTCACTGAGCAACACACCAAGAGGCGACCGAACCTACGGGTTATCAGTGGTCACCAGCGATACGTTTGAGACCAGACAACCCAGTCGAATAGGCTTTTACTCATATCACAATGTAAGCTTTTTTTTAATTGTATTAAAATGTTTTCTATTTTGTATTATGCAAATGAAGTATTTCCTAATCAAATATGCACCGAATATTTAAAAATAAAACATAAATAAAATACAATGAAAATGATTTTATAAAAGCCTAAAAACGTAATGATCATCATCATTTTGGACTGCGGTGTCTGGCCTTAATAAAGACACACCTGTCGATGGATCACATTCATTGACTGCATGTTGTTTAAAAGCATTCTCCACACAGGATTTCTCAAAGTAAAATAATCAAATATTTGTAATTTATTTAAAGTAAGTGGGTGGATATTATTTTACTGTTCATAGCTGGCCGTGATTTTAGGTCTTTATGACCTGATTTTAGCACGATATTCCATATTATGGAAACCAGCATGCCACAAACATGCCCAAACATCATATTTGTGAACACGATAGCCATCTAACAGTGACCTTGTTATGACACTTACTATAAGTCATAATAAGTATGCATACATAATTGCACTCACATATCCAATTAAGCGTTCTTAGTGATACTGTCACTGTGCCTTACAAAGAGTGTGCATATAGATATTCCCAAGTGTGTATAAAGGACATGCATGGACAGGCAAAGCATGTAGGAAAAGCCTGCCCTACCACTATCCCTCCATACATAATGTGTTAACATTCCTTCAGATAACAAGAACACCACTGCAGTGGTGACTTCCTGTTGGATGGTATCATGCACTTATACAATACATCCTCTATTCCCTGTGCGAGCCCAACGTACACACATTCCTTATACATTACAGACGGATTGGCGGATGCCGGTTTGTTCGGTTTCCTAAAACCGGACTATCGCATGTAAAGTGTACACTGCAACGCCGCCACCAACGTTCGAGCATTCCTCCGGAAGGTGGTGGAAAGCGCCCACACACACGGCAGGATATCAAGCAGGGCCCGGTGAAACTGAACGTGTACGACACTGCTTTGATTAGAGCGTTCAGGTGCACCCGTGTGACTGAAGTCACACGTACACGCATGCATGCAGTAGCTGATGTGATTCTTTAAACAGCGTCACATCGCCACAACCCTGGCAGCTTTACATTCGCTCCCTGATCATTTCAGGAGTGAGGCCAGTCAGGGACTATATAGCTCCAACATACAGTACATCACATATTTATTAACCCGTATGAGTCTTATTAAATCGTCAGATGAGACCTTCCTGGCTGTTTCCAGGTCCAGACTTACTATAACTGTTATAATTACATAAAACCAAAGATGATCAGGCTTTTTCTCCCAGGGCCTAAGATATGGAAACACGCTGCTTGAGGAGATAATTGGACTATAGCAGACAGATACAAAACACAGATTCCCCTATGACCTATGTCATAGGGGAATGTTTTGTGTGCCAGAGTGTGTGGGTGTGTGCGTGTGTGCGTGTGTGCGTGTGTTTTTGTGGAGATTTTTGTTTTTATTTTTGATCTATCCATCTCTAGATATTCAGAGGCTGACTTGCATAAACACACACTCAGACAAACCTGCACACACACACACACACACACACACACACGCGCACACACATGCACACTTGGGGCAGTGAACAGGTCTGGCTACTACGCAGCAGATGACCTATAGATAAGAGACACTCCTTTACCTGCAGGCACTGAATACATTGAATAAACCGCCAGGTCGCATTAACGTATTACTGCCCCGCAGGAGACTGAAGAAAGACAAAAAAAAAATTAAACAAAAACTTGTTTTATGATTACAGCATCTGTATGTGTATTGGGTTTATGTAGGTGTGCCAGTGAGCATGCATTGAATATGTGTCTGTGGTTGTAAATCACACAGACCCATTATTAAATGTATTAGCTGCATACAGCCAACTACATTGACACATCTGTCCATACTAACACTATAATTATGAAGTATTATTCAGTTCTGTGTAAGGCTGTCAAACGATATGGATGTCCATGCCTTAATGCAGTATAATGTTTACAGTATATTGTATATAACTTGAAATCGTGAAATGAAATATATTAAAGATTTCTGCAAAACACTGTACGCTAGAGCATTTGTATTTATGAGAGCTAAATAATCTTAATAATTGGTGAACTGGTGTCTATTTAAATTGTTGCATTTAAAAATGCTGTGTGTGTGTGTATTGTTGAACCCAATAGGAGATAGCAGACATTGTTCGAGACATTCAGAATCATGTTTTACTGTGGGGAAAGTGTGCCGTTATTACAGCATGCCTTCATGGTTGTTTGCACCCTGGGGAAAGAGCACCTGTTATTTTCCTCTCCTGGCTAGTCTGTGACTTATAATCAGTGTCTGCCTGATAGGAATCTATTGTCCTGCGTGTGTCTTTTGAAACGCATCTAAAGAGCACCACAATGCATTGACAGGTGTGGCAGCATTAACAACTGATGGTCAGAGGGAAATAATATGATTCCATAACCCATATTCAGATCAGCCTGAGAGCAATGGTTGATTTTCTGAGTTGAACTACATACTTTCCTATAGGACACTGTTTGTATTGTGCAAAAACTGATATTATGTGGGTCCGTATTTCTGCTATTATTATGTCATATATTTGCTTGTGAATGGAAATAAAATGTTTAATATTGCATTATTACGTCTAGGTCACAATATTTCTTCAATGATTTTTAACATTTTTATTTTAACATTCTGTTGTGTTGATATGCTACTCTTTGAATAAAGGAGCTATACTCCCTCTAGTGGTTATAAAGTAAAATCGAAATGTTCAAATACATTTACACTCCAAAAACTATATCTAATTTAGTGTGATAATCTTGTTTTTTAGATTTAAAATCTAGTTGGACATGTTTCTAATATAAATGGCTTATCTACTGATTTATATTTACTTTTATAATCAGCAACACAAATACATTTTTAAAACACACAAAAGGGCAGCCCTTTGTGTTATTTGTATTTGTATTTAAGTACATTTTACATTTTTAATCCCATTAATTATGTATGCTTGTTGCTTCGTATCTTCTAGTCAGGGTGGAATGGAATGGAATGTGGTAACAAATGCTTCAGTCATGAGAGCATTAGGCCTATAACAATATAATCATTAGGCATTTAAACTGGCTAGAATTAGAATGCAGGCAACATAAATCATTTGAAAAACACAATTAATAAAAGAAGTATTTAGGGAGTCTAAATGATCTTAATGCTCTTAATGATCCTATGTGGAATGTCACTCTATACACACATACACGTTGCCTCTATTTTGGGAACACTTTGAACAGGTATAGGTTTATAGGAACGAACGGGTGTTCCAAATAGGTTTAAAGTTGAACCCTTTCTCTCAATCTTATCATTATCATTATCGTCTAACTATTCATGGTTTGCTCTGTTACATCGTTGGGAGTTTGTCGTTAACGAATCTGCTTTTCTCCTTTGGGGTGTTGGGGTGTGGGCTTAACACACTGTTACATTATTACGTCTCCTTAACGTCACATAAGCCCTCTAGCATTTGTTTTGTTTTGCGTAGGCTATTTGATGATCACCAGTTTCAAAGTGTGACGCACTTCTTTTAGAAAACCATTGGGTTGTAGCAGTTACACAATAGGGAAGCATGCAATTCATTCTACTGAAGTTGTTATTTTATGATGCATGCATGTCACATGCTGTTCTTGTTTTGTTTATAGGTTAAGGCTAGACCAAATCGGGCTTCAATAGCCTGGTTTATTTATTTAGGTAATTAATCAATTGCAGTTTTAGTTTAGCCTATGTTGGGCCTATATCGACATCAATACTTAAAACACAAGAGGGGGTCTAATTTTAACAAATGCCTATGTCTAGTAGGCGTACTAGTGTTATCATATTTGCTTATAAGCAAATATTCAAATATTAAACATCGAGTGAGATTAGATAGTGTTTTTTTATCGGAATCTCAAAATATAATATAATAATAAATACAATACAATATATATATACAATAGGCTATGTTTGTATGGTGAGTCACTTCTTTGTCCCATTGTTGTTCTATCAGCATCATGATCAGCATCCAAGCCATAGCTCCACCAAGGTTTTTTGCGTAGCGGCTGTGCGTAAAAGGCGTAGCCTAACAGGTGGATTGAAACACGGAAGCGCGTTTGCATTGTGTATGGAAGATGGCGCTTCACTAGCCGTGCTGTGTGACATCCGCAACAAGTACACAAAAGCGAATAGGACAATGATCTGTATGTTTTCGGGTTGTTGACAACAACGTTTCCCTTCACCAGAATGGCGGGTGTGGCGGTTGTACGAGCCGATGTCCAGTCGTATACGGTAATATAACTTTTTAGTGCAGTGTGTATTCTTCAAAAGTGACTGATGTACCGTACACACTTATAATCAGATCGTTCAAATATCGATGCCTTTCCTCTGTAGGAGAATCTCATTGGGACATTGCTGGCTATTTTTGGAAACGTATTAGTCAGCATCTCTTTGACTATTCAGGTATGCGGCTGTAGCTAAGCTTTCTCATCTCACCGTGTTTATTATTTTTCTACGATTGCCTTAAATAATGCCTAGTCCTGTATGCTCCTTCATACTTGATCAGTGTATCTACATTTTAGTATTTCATACTCGAAGACACTAGAAGTGTTTAACTGGAGGCTGTTGTACTGTATGTAGGCTGTTGCACTGTACTTAACACCCATGTTTGCTTTATGACTAACCTAACTCTGTGTACTAATGTGTGTTTGTCTACAGAAATACAGCCATGTAAAACTGGCAGGAACCAAGGACACCCGTGTTTTCTACTGTACTAAAACATGGTGGTGTGGCCTTGTGTTGACTTATCTTGGGGAAGGGGCCAACTTCGTTTCATATGCTTTTGCCCCCGTCTCTCTTGTGGCCCCGCTCAATGGTGTAGCAGTCATAAGTGAGTTCAAAGGTCAACTTTACAAGCAGGTGTCTTGAATGAAATGTTGCTGCACATTCATGATTATTTTTTCCCTTTCTCTTTTGTTTTCCGCAGCAAGCTCAATTTTAGGTCTGGTTTTCCTGAGGGAGAAATGTAGGCCAAAGGAGTTTGCAAGTGAGTTCAACACCAATATAATTGCAGATGTGCTGCTTCTACGTTTGAATAATGTGACTGTGATTACATCACATGCATGTAAATCTATAATCGGCATGTTGACAATTACTATACCGTTGTTTAATTTTAATATCTCCTCTTTTGGGCATAGTATCTCTGTATGCAGATGTATTCATGCATAAAACCGGAGCAGGTTATCACCATTATGTTTGGCTGTGAGTCTAAACCACACCATTCGGCGCACTTGCATAGACACTCAGAGGAACACACATGCTCTATGCCAGAGGTCTTCAATGTTTTTCGGGCCAAGCACCCATTGGCTGATAGAAACACAGCACATGGTATAAAATATTTAGTTGCCGGGCCAACAATAATCTATTGGGCGGCAGTAGTGCCATATATAAAAGTAAGCCACCAACTAAGCCATTAAAATGATTGACAGGTTTATATATTTATACATGTATTGCACAGGTTGTATTTGTTCATTTGGAGGACGCCCTGAAGTACCTCTGAGGACTTCTAGGGGTCCCGGACCCCCTGTTGGAGACCTCTGCTCTAGACTTAACTCTATATTTGTCTTAACAGGAAGGAACATGCTGTTTTTCTGCTGTATCCCACAGTCGCAAATAAATACACACTTTCACTTAAGATGATACAGTATTAATGAGTTATTATTGACTTTAGTTGTGTGTGTTTTTGTGTATTTATAATTCTCTTGACAGAGCGGTTTGGGCTTTCTTTGCTGGGATGTGTCTTAACCATAGGGGGAACGTACCTCTTTGTAACATTTGCTCCCAACTCTCATGAAAATCACAATGCGGTGAACATTGTGAAACACATTGTCGGGTGGCCAGTCCTCTTATATCTGGTAAGTTGCTTTTTATCTCATACTGAATACATTGTTTGAAAGTTAAAACAAGCGCACATCTTTACATATCGTTGTTTTAAAAACAGTTTAAATATGAACATGTCTACCTATATCAGTTAAGTATAACATAACTAATAACTAATCTTCAATGTAAGATAATTATTAATGAATGTATATTAAAATTACTGTCATAAAGGACTGCACCAGCCCACATTCCTCATTTACAGTACAACAAAGAACCAAAATAAGAAATCAAATCTACAATGAATACAAACTTTTCCATTTTGATTATGTTTCTGTGACACCTTTATATTATTTTACATTACAGTACTTTTATATACTATTCGTTAGGTTCTAAAACTTATAATGTCTCTTGTTAAATGGATACACACACAGCTACCAAATAAATATAAAATGTTTGTTTGGAATTTTGCAAATGCATAGTTGGCTCTCGTCTCCCGTTTATTTCACCGGCTGTGAGGTAATTTCTCTGTTGTTGTTAATAACAGTAGCCCTGCCAATGTGTTGTGTTTTGCTTTGTTGATGCTTGCCTTGACAGCTTGTGGAGATTATCCTGTTCTGCCTGCTGTTGTACTTCTATAAAAAATGGAGTGCAAACTACCTCATTACTCTGCTGCTGGTGGCTCTGCTAGGTGAGGCCTCAAATCAATTTCATGCCCTCCACGAAGTCCCACGGTTACCTAGATGCCTCGTCATGGTAGTTAGTTACCTGTTTGAGCATTGTGCAGGTGCAGAACCAGACATCTACAGTAATGATGTCTTGCCATCTTTCCTTAGATACTGTATTTACTACATGTATCTCCCTGTATAGGAATGCTTAGGTTTTTAGTACTGGATTTGAGAAAGGTACTCCCTGGTTGTTGTAGCGTCCCCTAGTGGTCCAAACCTTCACTGTTTAATACAGACGGGACCAGTGGGGAGGGCCAGCCACTCCAGGGGCATGCACAAATACTGCTAACACTGTAGCCCAGCGGGGGTGCAGTCATACTCCTGTCTGTCTGTCTGTCTCTCTGTCTGTGTGTGTCATGAATCCAGATGCTTTGTACATTCCCTTTTTCTGATTGTGGTGTTTTGACGCACAGGGTCGGTCACAGTCATTACCGTGAAGGCAGTGTCAGGCATGCTGGTGCTCACTGTCGAGGGCACCATGCAGCTGGACAACCCCATCTTTTACATCATGCTGGTGTGCATGGTAGCTACGGTGGTCTTCCAAGCCCGGTCAGTCTGTGGTTTATGCAGTAGGCATGTACACTGCAAGGTTTAGATTGAGGGAGGCAACAGTGTTTGAACGTTTTGTATAATTTATACTTTGATTAGCGATACAATGGCTCAGTTTGTTGTTGTAATGTTGTTGACCTGACCAAGCTACAGGTCAACATGCAGTATTTTAATGATCGTCAATGTACCTATGCTGAAATACTAATTTGTCTTATTTTCTTTATTTATTTTAAGATTTCTTTCCCAAGCTTGTAAGATGTATGAATCATCCTTGATCACCAGTGTTAACTACATCTTGTCCACATCTTTCGCCATCATAGCTGGTGAGTTGTCGAGGTTATTGAGAAAATAATTTTAAGTGCTTGACCCAAATGCATGACTTTGTTTTTCTTTGTGTTTCAGGAGCTGTTTTTTACTTAGAGTTCAACCATGAAGAAGTGCTTTACATCTGCATGTTTCTCTTGGGGTGGGCAATCTTCTATCAGCTGTACTACAGCTACACACACACATGCACGCAAACACTGCATTGTCAGAATCAGATTACATTTCCACATACAAGGAACTTTTCTCTGTTAAAACTGGTTCACTACAGTAGCATTGGCAACCAACATTTATTTAGTTTATTTTTATTGAAAGATATGAAGTATATTGTTTAAATACGATAAGAAGTCATTATAAGAGTGTGTGTGTGTGCATAGATGTGCAGTCTGTTTCCTGGGAGTGTTTCTCATCACAAAAAGCAGGAAAAGGACTAAGACCTTTGAGCCTTATGTTACCATGGATATGGCAAAAGGTGAGTTAAAGGCCCATCATTTAAATTTATGTATGTATGTATGTATGTATGTATGTATGTATGAAGTGGCAAAGGTAAAAACAATTGACGTTGATGGAATAAAATGTTATTTTTTGACGTGGAGACAGATCTAGATGAAGTTCAGTGGACTGAATGTTTTAAACATGCAACTTTTTTTTAACTGAACGACGCGTTTCCTCAAACATTCAAAATGTCCTTGAACTACTTTCAAAGACATTTACATGTAGTCCGTGTAATAGGTATGAGGAGTGTTGCTCAATGACGTGTAGCCACATATTTGGTACATGTTGGTGTTTTATAAATAGGCCTACCCTATTTGTGAGTATTTAGTACCAAATATTACTTTCATTACCATATTATTTCATCTTAAATTTATGACGTCTCATTCTGAAATTAAATATATATTTAAAATATCTGCACACAGCCATTGTGGACATATTTTTCAATTGGTTTAGTGTAATAGTACAGGTGTTTTCAAAGTGGGGGCCACCAGGGGTCGCCAAAAACTAAAAAGCAAAAAAATAAAAAATATATATTTTTATTTTGTATTCTAAATAAATATTTATTATAAAACAGGAATTCAGAAAAGTATACAGCCTATCTTGTTTACCATACCCCTTTCTAATTGCCTATCTTTAATTAGAAATAGTCAGTGTTGATTCAGTAACTCGCAGCATCAAACATTGCATATACAGCTTTAGTATAGAAAACAGCAATGTTGAATCCAATGGAATGATTTAAATATTTGAAATATAAAATAACTTGTATTGCATTTAATAAAAGTAAGGAAATGGGAAAGTTTTTTTTTTTAAAAACAGTGGCTGGTTTGAGTTCTGATAGGGTGTATCTCGCAAAACTATTCCTATGTGTGGAAAAGTTTGGGAACCCCAGCACTAGTAGGCACCAACAGAGGTGGTTCTACTATCATCTTGCGCATCAGAACAGCTGAAGCGCAGCATTCAATATACAAACGATGTTGTTAAGTGAACGTTATGTCATTCGTGTTTATTAAACGCTCCATCATTTTGAACGTGAGGGAAGTGACCAATACAGTTTGCAAATTAACCAGAGGCTATGTCCAGAAGGAGGTGAGCACTTCCCAGAGGAGTATCCAGACCCTGTTCACAACCCTATAAGAGTATAAGTGAATATTGGGTCAGCTTACGCCTTGCTAATACAAGGGGTAATTTTGATATAAAAAATAAAAAGTGTACTTTTCTTTGTGTTTAATAGATACTCTTAAATGTATTTAACGGTAGGATTTGGAAGCTTGCTAATTTTACCAGCTAGCTTGTCTTGGTTCTCCAGTTGCTTCAGTTCTTTTTGTGTTTTATTATTAAGGTGTTCCCACCATCCACGACAAAGGCCTGGTGGTCCAGCCGGACTACAACGGCTCCTTCTCCTACGGTGCACTGGTCAACAACGATGGGGTGGCCCCGGTCGCTCTACCGCTGTCCCAAGAGAACCATCTGGAATGACATTAGACACTTTGCAAAGAAAAGAGACATGGCGTTGTTTTCACAAAAGCATAGATGTAGCGCCATTGTGTATGCCTGTACACTGCAGGCCAGTTGTTTCTTTCTTTTCACGTTTGTTTTTTTAAAATAATTTATAAATACTAAAAACATACATTTCAGTTTTTGGGCGACATTAGCTGTATTCTGCAATTCAGTTAAAATGTGATGTGCCTTGAAATGTTCTGCCTTTCATATTTTGTATTCTCTGTGTCACGGTAACATGGAGATTGTCCCTCTCCTCCTCCCCCCCCACCCCCCACCCCCCCTGTTCAATCTCTACACAAAAGGAGATGTTATGAGAGAGGGTTAGGACCTCAGTGGTTAAGCCCACGCAACATATTACTTTTGTAGCCTTTGAAGCTTTTTAAGAGGTCCTTTCAACCTTGCCAATGGAGTCTTGAACTTTTGAACCATCTGACCTACCTGCCTCTAGCTTAAGCCTTGCCCAGAGCACCTTTCACTCCAATATCTTCTGGTATGGTACTTCTTACCATGTATTTTATTGATTTTATTTTATTTTACATTTTGTTTTGAAACTATTTTAAAGGTACCTATTACGTGGAGCAGAAAGTACTGTAACACTTGTCATAAAAGGGTTTGGTTAATAATGCAGCTTTAACTGATGACACAAACATGACAGGTGTAAAATATAAGTTTGATTGTTTTAGTCCATTAAATTGAAATTCCAAGACATGTATTACCTTTCCACACATTGGTTTTACTACGTTGTGGATGTAGTTCCCAACTGGGCCTATGATGTAGACCTAACTTTGATACAAATGATTTTTTATCAGTTAAAAATATGTGGTGTTTTGGCATTTTAGAGAGGCCTAGTCGTTTCCGTCGAATACATTATTACACCACTGATGCAGTTGCTTTTGTGCATACGTTTTGTTCAGTCTGTAGGCTACCCAATCGGCTTATATATTATTGCATAGCCTACTTTTCTTGATTAACCTTGGTTCAGAGGTCTTCAACGTTTTCCAGGTGGAGGCCCCCTTGGCAGATACAAACATGGTAGATGGACAAGGTTACTGCTTATTAAACCAGGCTAACAATAATATGTATGGCGGTTATATTATCAAGTATAAAAGTATTATGTAATGGTGTAAGTATACAATTCCATTAATGTGTATTTCCTGACATTTTATTTCTATAAGGAAAAAAAAGATTTGTGATCAAATAATTTTGAGGACCCACTGCAGTATCTCTGAGGACTCCCTATGGTCACTGACCCTCTGTTGACTGACGTTTGTCTTTGAATATTATTCTCAAACTATCTACAGATCTAAAAAATTAGAGGCAGCTCCCTAATCTCCACTAGATGTCACTGTAATTATCTGCTGTTGGCTTATCCAATGTTATCAACTCAATGTTTAACGGGCAATAAGGCATGCGTTTTGTGTGTCTGTCTAATAAATATGCTCACAACAATGCATTTGTTCAAATTTTTCACACATCAAAAGCCTAAATGATATATATGTTTTAAGTGAAGACCCGTGTCCAAAGCAATCTTAAATGTGACACGATCTTTAATAGGCCCTCAAAACATCTACATCTGTCAAATCTTTGTTATTGTGCCAGCTTCTTCATAGTTCTCTGCTTTATTGGGTAGTTTTTCCTCATGTAACAACCCTACAGCAGGTAAGATAAGTTAATGTACAGTATACACCTTAACACCACTACCCTCCCAGTACAGTGTCCCTGTACTGCTAGCATCACGTTCGGGGGGGGGGGGGGGGGGGGGGGGGGGGGGGGGGGGGGGGGGGGGGGGGGGGGGGGGGGGGGGGG
>JAODUK010071052.1:13990-40427 GCA_027564635.1 Typhlichthys eigenmanni
GTGTCCCTGTAATGCTAGCATAAAGTTAGCCCCCCCTCCCCCCCCCCCCCCCCTACAATTTCCTTAGTGTTTCTTTCTTTGTCCTCTAGCCTCTAACATATTGGAATACCCGTCCCCCCACCCAAAACAACAGCCTCTTCCCACGGCCGGCCAGCCTATAAAAGCTTGCCAGCGGGTTCAGGGTGTTGCCAGAGAGGAGCGACCCTGGGGAGGAGGACATAGTGTGTGTGGGGAGGAGAGGAGGAGATGATGGAGCTGAGCCACCTGCCCACCCACGTCGCTGGCCTGCGACGTGCACGTCTCTGTGTTCGAGGAAGACTCACAGAGAGATAAAGAGTGTGTGTGTGTGTGTGTGTGATAGAGAGAGAGAGCGAGAGAGAGACGTGTGAATGAGTCACTGCTATTGAATCAGTCTGTGTATCCAAGGTAATAGCACAGCCAATATGCCTGATGACAGTGTTGGCCTGATATGTCCGAGTCCAGTTATGGTCTCTGTGTATGTACTGTATGTACACGCACATACAGTACATACATGAATGTACACACCCACATATAGTACATACACGCGTGTACATGCACACACACACGTACACACACACACAGTGCCAGTCAGGAAGCATCCCCCACTGCCCTGTAGATGTGACTCACCCCGAGTCGTGCGTGTGCCACATTCAGGCACGTCCAGCCTTGGGTCGTGCCCTTCACACTGTCTCATCATTACCGTAGCCAGGGATGGGCAAAAATACATCAAAATGTATTTTAAAATTCAATACCAAATACCTTAATTTTAAAGTGTATAAAAATAAACCACAAAATACAGCAGCCACGCAATGTATCAAAATAAATTGTATTTTTGTATTTTAAAAATACTAAAAAATACTTCCAAAAATGCTCCAATGGAGCATGAAATCACCTCACATATAATATCTGCATTTGATCTATAGCCTAACCCTTCACCTGTAAACTGACTCATTAGGTTACGGTGAGGTGTCATTCTGGCGAGAATTTGTTGATATTTGAGCTTGATCAAACTACAGGATATGGTTGTTATGCAGTCTGCACCACTTTGATTGTGTTACTATTCACAGGGCCAACACAGTAGAAACACTGGATTATTTTATTTATCATGCACATGGAATGGGTAGATAGCAAACTGTGAACAAATATTTTCTGACAAGGGTATTAGCTTAACAAATAAACAACATAACTTTAAGAGAGCTCAGCCAATCAGCCAAGCAAACAAAAATGAATTGGGGAGGGGCTTCCAAGCCAGAATCAGATTCTCTTTCAGTTCTTTTTTGTCCTATTAGTCCCACTGGATAATGTTTGAGAGCACACAACATCTTTTCTTTGATTAACAAATGTAACATACAGTTTACAACCAGTTAAGGTCAGGTAAGTGATTGTAAGCTAATACACATTTGGTCAAATTCACTTAATATCTCCTCACAGTCAGCCAATTGTCCATTATGTGTGTGCGCTGAAAAGATATCCACCTGACTATTGATCTAAAATCAAATTTCACTCAGATTATAGTCTGGAATTTGGTGACACAGCCACCCTCTATGAAGACCAGTCAGTGACCAGTGGGGTGGCTAAATGCAATGACGTTCAAGCTATATGCATTGAAGTCATGCGTTCAAAATGGTGGTAGAACAGTCATAGCAATGCTGATTGGTTTAAGCTTGTCCAATAGTTAACCAGAGGGTTATGTCCAGTAGGATGCGGCGACTGCAAACATTCCCCAATGCATTGTGTCACCAAGTGCATTTTGGGTCTGGTTACATCAGGCTACCAATTGAGAGCTGCACCAAGTAATTAGGCTTTTAAGCTACAAAATACAAAACATTTAAGTATTTTGATACAAAATATAAAGCCATTTTCAACAACGCTATCAAATACATAAAATTTCAAAATAGATCTGATCCAATTACTCTGTCCTCGCATCCTTCTATCCCTCCAGCTGGCATGCTTCACCCCCCCCCCCACACACACACACACACACACAGCCAGAGAGCTCCAGGACCCCCATAGGAGGTCTGACCCCCCCCACACATTACATTCTCCTTTAATTCTTTCCATGTCACGTCGCTAACCTGTTCCTGTCATGTCCCTCCCGTGGTGGTTGAGCACGAATGCAAAGCAGCGAGGCTAAAAATGGCACGCACACCAAATCCCTTTAAATGAATCACTCCCGCTTTGTGAGTTAGCTGTTTGTACGACCCCTATAGCTGCCGCTGTAGCCTGCCCACCCCCACCCCCCCACCCACCCACTCACCCGCCACTCATAGCGTGGCAATGGATTGATCTGTTTCAATTAAATCAGCTAAAAATAGAACATATTACGTATATTTTAAGCTTTTAAAACGAGGACATGTGAATCAGAATGAGACTTTTTTACTTTTTTACTGTTGTAACTACCAACAAGGGGCCTTTTTTGGCGGGGTTGGGCTTACAAGTTCAAATGATACAGGTTACTGTGTCTGTGTGTGTGTGTATTGTATGTATGTGTATATATATATATATATATATATATATACTGTATATGGTATTTATGATCAACTCACTAGTAAAGGTGTAGACAGGGATTCTGGAGAATACATGCCTAACCCTGAACTTGATAAAAACAAAAACACCTCCCTTAAATAGGGTGCTATCCTCAGAAGCTCCGCCCCCCAGATTGGACACAATTATGTCAAAGGATAGTGTTGTTATAAGGTCTGCATCTCTTTGTTTGTGCTCCATTTATATAGGGCTATGTAGAACAAACAGATTATTATTTCAGCATGCACGCAGAACGAATGACCAGTTAGTGGACCATGAGAGATATTCCTTGAATTTGACAAAAAGTGTATTGGCTTAACATCGCTGACATTACCTTTAGAAGAATTGTACCCGCATATCTTTATCACGATTTTTAAAGACTTAAAAGCATGCCCATTGGACTGCGTTAATATTGGAAGTGGCAGTAAAATGATACGTTTGGCAATACTAAAGCTATCAGTGAGGTGCGAGTATAAATGGCAAAGTATCTACATTTGTTTGTGTTTCTGGGCCCTTGGCTCCCTCCTAAGTCTATACACACAGCCCAGTGTGTTGTGAAACGCCTGCATACAAGAGACTGGACTTTGTGTGTAATCACAGAGGAGAGAGAGAGAGAGAGAGAGAGAGAGAGAGAGAGAGAGAGAGAGAGAGAGAGAGAGAGAGAGAGAGAGACAGAACTTGCCAGAAGCTTTTAGGAGCGAGCTCTAAAAGCCTTTTGATATTCTTCTGCATAAGTGAAAATAAAACAAAACCCAATGACACACTTTTTCTTTTACCTGGTGGGTTTTGTTTCCCTGACCAGACCAAACTAGGGAAATTCCTTGAACAGGCTGTCTAATTCTCGCAGTAGCTAAGATATTTTCAGATCCAACCACCTCCACATTAAAACGATACGATTTGTTTTTCACGGTCCGTTCCTTCAAATTAAATGCTTTCATAATCAGCCGTCCCAGATTTCTTGCCATTGTTCCATTGTTAATGCGCCAGTGCTTAGCGTTGTCATTCTGGGTGCGTAAAGCCACTGCTGTGGGCACGGCGATGTGGGAGTAATTACCGTAGGCTTATTATATAAAATCAACACAAATGCGGCCAACCGGTCCTGTAGCTGCATGTTGTTCTTCATAGTGTGAATGTGCAACCGAGAGTTAGACAGAACAGGAGAGTGGGCAGTATAAAAGGAGGTTTTAGAGCGAGTGTTAAGAAAAAGGGGTTATGGAAGTCATTAGGCTCCATTGATGTTTGGCATGGCTAATCTGCACGTGGCAAGGCATTCTCCTACGTATTCTAGCTAGGACATAACTCGCCACACACTGTCCTAATAGTGCACTCAAGCCACTGTAACCTTACAGAAACATTCTGAGGTGTCATTGTTAGCCACTTACAGCAGGAACGATTAGCTTTGTGTTACTGATGCCACTGTATACAGCATGTTGTCTTTACAACAGCATAACGGCTTTCATGTAGGCAGTGTTTAAGTCCCGTATCTTTGCTACAGCCCCACCTCTTTGAGTGGGGGGCCTTGAAAGAGCGCAACAGCAGCGTCGGAAGCAAGCTAGCAAGTCCAACGTCCATGATAGCTGCATCTGTCCCACTTTTGTCTAATGCATTATTCCTATCTATTGTGGGATGAAGCCGTGCATGTTGGAGGACACCGGGGGCGTCTAAACACACCGGCGACTAAGAATAGTGTGATGGAAGATATGAAGTGGGTGTCTGCGTGTGTTAGTCTATTTGTGGGTGTATAGGTCCCGGCAAAGGGAAGGGCAAAGGGAGGGAGGGAGAGGGAGAGAGAGGGAGAGGCTGAAGGTCAGACATGATGCGATGCCTTGAGCACCTTGCACCCACTGGATCACCATTATTGTGTGTGGCACCTGCAGGGGTTGTCGTGCCAACCTTTTTGGCACAGTTTCACTGTGCCTCTGTTTATATATCAAGCAGGGTAAAGCTGTAAGCATTTGGAAGACGGCCCCAAAATAGAACAGAGCATTTGGCTAAATGAAGCTGCTTGGCTCACAGGGTATACAGTGAAGTATATTTCACATCAGACCAAGTGTACCACGGTTCTCCTGCATTGAGATGATAGTACACAATTGATTCTGTAGGAAGCGTAGTCCTCTGTGAAGCCAATACAAACACCTCTCCCGTTACATTTTAGGTTTGATGATGCCATGAGGCCCTCAACCCCTGATGACTGTGCAGTGGCTGGTTCATGTTGCACTTGAGAGCACGCTTTATGGTTCCCGGTTCATCTTCCCTCTGGCAAGACGCGCGAACGTACCATGTCCTTTCTAAGAGGTGATTTCTCTTTCTCTCCCTCTTTGTTGGCTTGCGACAGACAATGGCAGTCTTCTCTGAACAATGGGCTGCGTGTGTGGGCGCGTGCGTGTCCCTGTGCACGTGTGTGTGCGTATGTGCATGTGTGTGTGCTTGTGCATATGTGCGTACGTGTGTGCGGTTGTGTGTGTGTGTGTTGTGTGCATGCGTGCGTGCGTCCGCGTGTGCCTGTGCATATGTGTGTACACGTGCGTGCATGAATGTGTGTATGTGTGCATGCGCCCACCTGTGTGTGTATGCGTGCCTGTGCGTGTGCGTGTGTGTGTGTGTGTGTGTGTGTGTGTGTGTGTGGATGTGGGTGTGTGTGTGTGCGTGTGTGTGTGTGTGCTTGTGTGTGCGTATGTGTGTCAGGCTGGGCTCTCCGATCGCCCGGGGCCTCTCTGCTTTGTATGTGGGTGGTAATGTCCAACTATCCCATCCAAGGATTTCACCTGCTTTAGATTGGAAGGCAACCAGTGGAAGTATTGTCTGCTCTCTGTCTCTTCCCCACAAGTTCCTCTACACACCATTGACAGCTGATTCTCTCCCTGGGTTACAAAGCTGAATAGCTGCTTTTAGCTCACGAGAATTGGAATACCAAGACAATATGTACTTTTGTTTCTAGTGTCATGTATAAAAACTGGTCCAGTTTAGATATTGATTGGGTTTTGGACTGCTTTTGAAATCAAACGATTTACCGTAATCCAGGAAATAACCTGAATTTAACAGAGAGTGTTACATATTAATGTAACGACAATGAAAATCTGGTTATAAATAAGATAATGATATGTAGTTTGCTTGAGGGAAAACAAGTTGATAGAATTTTGTTTTCTATGGAGATCGTAGGTGTTTTGAGAAAATTATAAAGTCTAGGGTGGAGGCATATAGCCTCAGAAGAACCAATCAGAGAAGATGCAGGCTGCACAGACTATCCCAGATCTCATGTTGAGATAGCAAACAGAGGCACTTCGATTGTGGTTAAGCAACGCAAAGTCAGCCAAGTAGAGAAGGAATGAATCAAAAGCAATACCTGTCACACCTAAGAGTCCAGTACAAACCCTGTGTGACAGAATAATATCACATATTGTGATGGACGGCATCAGAGGAACTGGAATGATTACAGGGAACAGTCTAGTGTCGGCAACTAGAATATCATTTGATATTTGAGTATAAGGAAGTCATCACTCATCAACCCCCGAGGGGAACGTTTAGTTCCCCCAGCCAGCGGTGTTACAGAGGCCACCAATGTGTGTGTGTGTGTGTGTGTGTGTGTGTGTGTGTGTGTGTGTGCGTGCGTGCGTGAGTGAGTGAGTCTTTCTGTCTGCCTGTGTGTATCCCTGTGTGTGTGTGTGTGTGTCATTAGCAGTTGTTGGCTGGTGTGTGCGCGTGCGCGTGTCGTTGCTAGCTGGTGTTAGCTTGACCGCGGCGCCGCTCTGCTCGCCACCTCAATGCATTCACGTCGTCCGCTGCACCTGCCACCACTCAGGCTCCCTCTGTTGTTCCCCTCCATCCAGCCCTCTGTCCGCTCCTCCCTCTGGGCCTGTGGCCCTTGTTCTCTCTCTGGTTCATTCACCTACTCCTGTAGATAGCCCCCCGCTGGTCTCTCTCTCCCCTGAAGACAGTCTTTCATCCTCCCCTGCCACACCAACCTTTTATAAATAGCTTGGCCTACATCACTGCATCTGCATTGGCTCCCTGTGGCACAAGGGCTCGGCTGGGCTCGGTCAGCCGAGGTGGCCTGGTGTGTGACTGCAGTTGGGCAGGGAACAGATGGTGGGCGTGCGCGCGCGCGCGAGTGTGTGTGTGTGTGTGTGCGTGTACATGTGTGTGTGCGTGTGTGTGCGCGCCTGCGTGTGTGTGCGCGCGCAAAGACTGTACTGTGCTTTTCAATGTGTTTCTGTGAGAGTAAAGACATAACAATAACATAATAACTGGGTTTTTTTTTACTCTGAGTGCGTGTGTGTGTGTGTGCCTGCGTTAGTTTGAGTTTGAGAGAGCGTGTATAGAAACACAGCAATATATTAAATTTAGCAGAGTATTATTTACGTATGTGTTTGATATAGTGTTTTTATTCGTACCTGTTTTGTTTGTGTGCGTGTGTGTGTGTGTGTGTGTGTGTGTGTGTGTGTGTGTGTGTGTGTGTGTGCGTGTGTGTGTGTGTTTACACAACCACTCTTGCCTTTGTTCTGCTGTCATATCAGCTGCAAGCGCACAATCGAAATAAGACATGGTCTAACGTCATTGCATTGTTACTATTTCTGACATGTCGTTCATTTTTGTGGCAGTAACACGGACATTTGTCTGTGTGTGTGTGTGTGTGTGTGTGTGCCTGCGTTAGTTTGAGTTTGAGAGAGCGTGTATAGAAACACAGCAATATATTCAATTTAGCAGAGTATTATTTACGTATGTGTTTGTTATAGTGTTTTTATTCGTACCTGTTTTGTTTGTGTGCGTGTGTGTGTGTGTGTGTGTGTGTGTGTGAGAGAGAGTGAGACTGTTTGCATGTGTTTTGAGCACACCTATAACCGACCGTGCTGATCCACTGCCCTGGTTTCTCCTCCGCAGAGCGCTGGCTTGGAATACAAATACACATCAGCAGCATTGAGGTGCAGTGTGTGTGTGTTGCCCTATAAACATTTCAACCAGGTTCATCTCTCTCCTGCACTTCTCCTCTCTCTAAAGCAGAAAGCACTGCTTGGCCTCACACTTGCTCTTATATTCACTAGCTAGTCGGAACCAGAGCCATGGAAAGAACAGGGTTATGCCAACAAAAGATTAGACCAGAGCCATTGAAAGAATAGGGTTAAGCCAACAGAAGACTAGACCAGAGCCATCTCTTTACATGGCTCTGGTCAGAACTAGCCGATATAATATACAGAATATATGAAAATGTGTATTTAATACTTTAATAACCAGTACCAGGGGAAAAGCAAAGGAAATTGACATTTAAAGGTAAAGTAAGTTAGCAAGAGTGCTTGCTAACTGAAATCAAAACAAAATATCTGTCCCTTCAATGTCATAGAGTGCTCCGTCAAAAGCTCCGCCCAACACATTGGAAACGCAATGCGAAGGCTAGAATATTGCTGTTGTGTGCGGTCTGCACCACTTTTTTAGCGTTCCTATAACACCCTTGAAACAGGAGCAGGGAGAGATCTAAAACATGTAGGGTGTGGCCCTCCAGGACCAGAGTTGAATAACCTTGTTGTAGCAAAAACAGGCAGCCGAGGAGTCTTGACATGGGCTCAGGGCTTGCTGACTGGATGCGCTAACAGAGGGAGTTGTGAATGAGGCAGAGAAGAGGCGCATACAACGGCCTGCTGAGAGGAGGAGAAAGTGCTTCATCATCTGCAGCAATCCATTCTAGTTATTGGCTGCACAGGGGAATCAGAGGGGCACATCAATGTTGCACTCTGACCATCAAAAACACTTAACTCTACAGCTGCATCCTGTCTGTGTCCACGGTAACAACAAGGAAGATGCATTAGACTAGTCTATACTCTACCAGACTATAGACCAGACTATAGACCAGACTATAGACCAAACCAGACTATAGACCAGACTATAGACCAGACTATAGACCAAACCAGACTATAGACCAGACTATATACCAGACTATAGACCAGATTATAGACCAGCCTAGTCTATAGACCAGACCAGACAATACACCACACTTGCCTACATGACAGACATAGTGTAGAGCATTACAGTCTCATTACACAACTTTCAAAGCTAATTTTCTACATGATGTTTACATATATTGTATATAAATGTGTATTATCAATGCAATGTAGCAATGTAGGTGCCTCGTGCAGAAAGAATAAAGATTATCCATGTGGGATAAAGAGAGACACGCTTAATTCTTTCTTTTGATTACCCCAAGATGTGTTTTATGGTAAAGAACACTACAGACCTTTGCTGCTTCCTTGTGCCGATATTTTAAAATAATAATAATACAAATACATAACGGCTTATGCAGAGTTTGGCCTCAGCACAACAACCCACCACAAAATAAATATGAATAATGGCGTATTGATTGTATACACACACACACGCACACACGCACATGTGCAGTAAATGCACAAATTGTTGTTGGTGGTGTGTGTGTGTGTGTTTGTGTGTGCGTGTTTGTGTGGGGGGAAGGGGCAGATATGCTCTTCCTTCTTTGTCCAAAACATATTTCATTAAAATGTACGTCATTATTTGACAGATGGCATTTTATTTGAGGCAGGTGCAGTAACCCACTTTGGAAGTTTGCCGGCTTAAAATAAATGAGAAGTAGGATGTTTCAGGATGGCAATATATAGCCATAAGTGCAGGTAACGTTATCTAGCCATAAGTGCAGGTAACATTACCTAGCCATAAGTGCAGTTAACGTTACCTAGCCATAAGTGCAGGTAACATTACCTAGCCATAAGTGCAGTTAACGTTACCTAGCCATAAGTAAAGGTAACATTACCTACCCATAAGTGAAGTTAACGTTACCTAGCCATAAGTGCAGTTAACGTTACCTAGCCATAAATGCATGTAACATTACCTACACATATGTGCAGGTAACATTACCTACCCATAAGTGCAGTTAACGTTACCTAGCCATAAGTGCAGTTAACGTTACCTAGCCATAACTGCAGGTAACATTACCTAGCCATAAGTGCAGTTAACATTATCTAGCCATAAGTGCAGTTAACATTACCTATCCATAACTGCAGTTAACGTTACCTACCGACCTTTGTATCGATGGGCCGGCAGATTTCACCGCCACCAGAACAACCCATCTGATGGTTTTCATGGTTGGATCCTATTCCTGTTCCTATAGGCAGCAAATGTCTATAGGCACACCCCCATCTCTACCAACAGGGGCCCTTGGCATCAGCTTGCCCAGGTGGGTAAATATGGCCATATAATACGTAAGTGACCATGTGTGCTCCCTTATTCCATGCACTGTTCTCATGGACTCATGTAAAAGAGGAATAGATCAGGTCATTTATATTTTTTGTCCATATGTTCCTTATACAGCTTTTGTATTCTGACATATCTTAATAAAATGTTCCATAAACAGTCATATATACAGGCTAACATTGATATCCACGCTACTGGTTAAATACATTATTTGTTCAGGGTTCCATTGTAGACAACTCTTCATGCTTTTCATGTGGAAAAAATATGAAAAGCAGAATAAACCGGACTGTAGACACTGCAGTGGCCCATGCAGGGTTCGCCAAGCAATAGTGTCTAAAAAACACCGACGAACGTGCGAAGGTTGATGACGTCAATGTGGAGCGAGTGCGCGCAGAGCTTGGTGCGCGCAGAGCTTGGTGCGCCTCAGGTCGTCGAGAGAGACACAGAGAGAGAGACAGAGAGAGAGCGAGAGAGAGAGAGAGAGAGAGAGAGAGAGAGAGAGAGAGAGAGAGAGAGAGAGAGAGAGAACTTGTGCCGCTGCTACTGCAGCATCAATTATACCAGCGCACTAGTGCAGTGAGGATCCAGCGTCAACTCACGCAGTAAATATTACCCTATTGTCTTAGGCTATAGTGAGTCTATTGCTCTGTTGGACTTAGATTAGCTAGCGGCACAAGAGCTTACTGCTCCAGCCGGGAGGAAGAGAACGATTTTCTATTCCGTTAGGCTATTATATTTTTTCCCAGCCACGAAAGGGAATGCCATCAATAAATATGAAACTGGAGATGGTGACCATCATCGCCTGCGAGGTAGACTTAGAGGTATTCACATCTGACAAAATGCAGGTACGCTTTCTGCAAAACGCATGTTTTTTCAAAGTGATAAAAGCCTATGTCGTTTTAATTTCCTTTGTGTGTGTTTTGTACGGCGGTTTGTTGGGACTGACTGCATGTTCTGTTGGAGTGTATGTCTTGGTGACGTTGACTGCAGGATTTTTATCAATGGGAGCATCAGGCTCTCGTCAATGCACGTCTCGAACGCCCACTTGGAGCTTTCAGTGATGGACGTCTGGAGGAGACGCCAAAATAACCATAATGCAGTAGTCGGTATCTCTCTCTCTCTCTCTCTCTCTCTCTCTCTCTCTCTCTCCATCTCACTCTCAGTCCCTCCCTTACTCTCTCTCTCTCTCTCTCTATCTCTCTCTCTCTCTCTCCCCCCAAATAATTCGATGATGTCGATATGTGTCAAGTGCGCAACTTTACACCGAGGGGGTGTCTTGAATATGATGGTCTGGTGAGGTTATATACAGGTGCAAGCCATACAAACGACGTTTAGACGCATTGGCGAGGTTCCTCTTCACCTCTTCACTTCGATCTATTCTCTTAGGGGTCCACCGGCATTGCAGGTGTGTAAAGGACAGGTAGTAGTCAACTCTGACAACTGTCGCCCCTGCCACCCCTCCCATCCCCCGCCCAAGTAATCGTGCCTGCACGGGTGGCTTACAAAACTGCCCAGATGGTAACCGTAGTCTGGTTTACCCACGGAAATCCAAGTCGGTGTCTTTTCCCTGACCTACTGCATGCTTAGCTGTTTCGCACATTGTTAGAAACGGAGCTGTTCTCTCTAAATGCTCTAATTTTTTGTTGTTGTTTCCCTTCTATATTATTCAGCTATCTTCCTGTAGGCAACATCAGCCTTTAAGCAAACATCCTCAACTTTTTACTTTGCTTAGCTTAGCCTCTTTATCACACGCATGAAATGTAAACGTACATCTTATTTTCATGTCAACATAGGCCTACTTTGCATTTCTACTTACAGCAGCATGTTTTGCCTGCATGTGAGAATGAAAATGCTTGGTTGTTTTTTATTCTTATTTTATTTTCATGAAACACCCAGCCAAGTGCAGCATACAGCACACATATATGGGTACAAACATAAACCGTAGACTGCATTTCTGCAGCCATGCAGGTTTGCTGAGATAAACTTTCGTAACACTCCAACAACCACTGCAGACCAGTAGAGGTGAGAGACAGCAGGCTGTCACCTGCAGGATAGGCTGTTCTGTAATAATGGAATGGCTGTCATCATGTTTAAAGGTGGAGTCAGGGATTCTGGAGAAAAAATATTGATAGTTCAATTCGTTCAAACACCTCTCCTTTAAACGCATGTGGGTGCTTCCTCAGGAGCTCCACTCCCCACAACGGACATGTGTTGCCAAGGCTGGGAAAGTTTTGTGTGGTGCGGTCTGCACCACTTTGTTTGTGTTCCTGTTTCCTGTTTTTTCAGTACACACACAGAACAACCACACACACAGTGGACTGTGAGGAGTTTGAGAAAAAAAAGTGTATTAGCTTTCAATTGACCTTTCCAAAGCCCCGCCCCTTTTTGCATGTCCAATAACAGTTGAGCATTTTTTGAATCTGATGGAACCTTCCATCAACTGTTTGTTTTTCTGTAATAACTTTCTATGGTGTTTTGTCCTACCTGGTTACAGTAACTAGGTAGGACAAGTGATCGGGGTGGGGCTTGGGAAAGGTCAATTTCTTTTTAAGAGATGTTGAGGCAATGTGCACCATGGATTGTCGAACAGTGATATGATATGATTATGCCTCAAGTAACATGTGAACACCTGACGCATTGTGTAGCCTATACTTCCACAAATGCTACCCTGCCAAAACATCACAAGGCCTTTATAGTAGAATAATGTGTACGGTAGTTAGTTACAGTATTAGGCTACTAGGGTTAGCCTACTTCTCTATTGGTATTTCCAAGCATCAATGAAATGTTCCTATCTTGGAAATATGTACTGTACTAGGGCTGGATATGTAATGTCACATAGGAAATTATGTGACATATGTCTGTAGGAATTAAAGATGATTGCATGTGAGCTGAAACGGACATAGGCTACTCTATATGTATAAGATTAATAATAATTAATTTATCTTTATTATTATTATTATTATCAGCCATTATAGTATTAGTAGTACTGCAGTAAACTACAGTAGCCTATGGATGGCTCATGTTAAACAGTAAGATGCTACACTCCAATCAGTGTGAAACGTACTGTAGGCTCCAGTAAGCCTACTTGTACAGCAGGAAACCTTGCCAAAACGTCAGGTTTTATAGTAGAATATGATTAGCTTTTAAATGTAGTGAGTAGCCCATTTGTATTCCAAAGGATTGATGCTTGGGAATCCAGTTGAAAAACCCTGTTTGTTTTGCATAATGCAATGGTGGGAAATATAATATCACACACAAAATAATGTTGCTTCATGTGGAAGCATGATTTCTGAAGCTAAAGCACTTTAGAAAAGTATATTCTAAAAAAAGAAAAAAACATTAGAAAAACATTGTGCAGTTGCGACTTGTGACCAGAGGGGCCGCCAATTTGCTAAAAAGCCACATCTTAAAAAGCCACAGCCCAGCCTTAAAAGTATTGATAGTGATTGTGTGCAAATACACTTTTAGTCAAATTCACCAAATATCGCCTTGCAGTCCACTAGCTTACCATTCTCTGTGCGTGCTGGAAAAAATAATATGGTGCTTCTACACAGCCCTGGCTCTGTAAATAGGAACACAAACAAAGTGGTGCAGGCTGCACATAACAACAATGCCATATACAGTAGCCTTTACAATGCTTTTCCAATGTGTGGGGCAGATCTTCTGAGGGAGCACCCTATGTTTTGAAGTTAGCAAGCGTCCTCACGAATGACTGACCCTACCTTTAAAGATAATCTTGATTGAGTTGGTCAATGAAAGGGCTGTAAAGAGGTGTATAATGAAAAAGCTTCTTCTTTGCGTTCTTGTTCTCCCAGAAGGTTGAAGAGACCACAGCCAGGCCATTCTGATCGGTGATCGCTTTTAGCTCTTAAGCTTCTGTCAAGCGACTCTTATCTTCCATCCCCGTTCGCTGATTCGCCCAAGGAACAGGGGCTTGTGCACAATTAGAAGCGCAGACAGCCGCCTGGCTTTCAAATGGCACATCGACCAGCGTAATCCATGGCCTCTGGCACGCGTACAGTGATGAGCAGGGGTGGGGGCAGATTAGAGTGGGACACGTGGGGAACAGTGTTTGATTAAGCCTGCCTGCTTTTGTTTTTATCATTATTGAATGAGCCCTGAATCCATCAGAGATCCTTAGTTTACCGTTGATTACAATATTTCCGGGGATCTGCATAGGCGCCACATAACTCCATATAGCCCACTTCAAGGAGGGCTTGAGGTGTGTGAACTAATAAGCAACATACTGTAGACTGTTGCTATTTTTAGAACGTTACATGGAGACAGTTGTGCCATAGCAAGGATGCTTGAATGGGCTGCATTAAAAATATATGAATGGGCACATTAAGGATTGGAATAATTGAAGCCAAATATGGAGCATGCAGAGGTGCCTTGAGTCATGATCAAAAGACGTCAGGGAATGTCTTTTGTAGTTGAGATTCTGCCAGTTCTGACTGCTGGAACAACCTATGACTTTTACGTCATGTCTGGGGTAGTGAGACATGGTCTTGGTCATGAGTTGCAGCCAAGCACATGGTTATGGATTGGGGAAGCTGTCTTTGTAAAGGTCAGTACCTCATAACACAGACAACGCCCAGTTTCTGAACATTGTGAGTGCAGTTTGGGTCATTTATCGTTTAGTGTATCATTCTGTATTAGACAGTATATACTCTACAGTACTGTATATACTCACTGTATGTATACAATACATGTTTGAATTGAACTGGTTTATCATAATACTTATTCAACTTGTTTGAAAATAATTGTAAATAACTAATTGTGCTGCATTGATTACAGACTACTAATTTAATTTTGTCAGTTTTTTCTGCAGCTACAGTATGTAGTAGAGTATTTATTTCCTTATCATCAGTGTTAATAAGGATGATGGTAACTAACATTATAGGTGGTAGTAGTATGCAGTTGTTTATATTATTATACTTAATTATATGGTAATGATAGTATAGTTTACACACCACTGCTTCACAGTAAATGGCTGTTTGAATTTCTGCTGCTCTGACTGTAGATTTCTCTGAGATTAGAATGGCTAACAATGGCTATGTTATTTGAAATGTTTTTATGACGACTGTGATGGTGGATACGCCTACTGTGGAACGGTGGAGTTAACACTGAAATACCTGGCAAATCTACCAGCATCTGCAGACAATTACATAGGACAGGACAGGTAGTGAAGGTCACGTGACGTCATTACACAGCATGCACACTGTATGTGTGATATTGCCATGCACGCAATCTTATTAAGCGCGCACACACACACACACACACACACACACACACGCACATTCAGATACAATCAAGGCGGTACGGTAGTAGCACTTGCACGCGCGCATGGCTACGCGTTCACTAAACCCAACAGTGAGTCAGCGCACAGCTAGCCCAACATACAGGCTAAGAGAAAGGCTGTTAGCTGTCAGCAAACACACACATACACACGTCCGTGCTGATGCAGACTGGAGCAGTTTCCATCAGCCTGCGGTCGTTGTTTTTGCCTTATGGGGGGGGGGTTCACACGGTCTGTTCTCACAATTGTTAGCACACAATAAAACAGAGTATGGATGGAGGAGGAGGGACGGTGTGCTGTGCAACCCTTAGCTCAGCAGAAGTGCTGTGATTACTTCATATCTCAATTTTTCTGGTTTTTATTAAATTATTGGTTTGTTCCTCGAATGTTTTGTAATCCTGTGACTTTGAAGGCATAGTGTAGAGGAACTGCTCCACTATATTACTGTACATTTACTCTACTCAGAAAGCTCGTAAAAGTGTAGATTCTATTGCCTCAAATCCCCCTCTGTCTCTATTCAGTGCCATGCAGATTAAAGTAGATTTATTAGATTCTTACTGATTTGGCAGTTGCACTGCACGGTTGTAACCCCCACTCTGTATATACTGCACTGAAAGTGGCACCTGGCCAAACATTTGTATTTATACAATAAAATATCTTTATTTTTATTTGATATAATTAATAGATATGTATATAAAAAATATAGATATGTAGTGTGTGTGTGTGGGTAACTATGCAGATATGATATGAGAAATTGTGATTCATCTCCATTATAGTTCATACAGTATATTTCCTGATTGAGATTACATCACATTTGAGCCGTCAGGTCTTTCATAACCAGTGTGCGTTCGTGTTTATTTTTGCTAAATAGCAAAGTGCATATTAGTTGACCTGTCTCGTTTTCATTGTGACCTGAATGGTTCTTCCACTATTTGTTGGCTAGGGTGAAGGAGAGAGAGGTCCGGAGGAGCCGAGACCCGTGATAGACCGTGTGGTATACGGTATCGTGTTCTGAGCTTGGTGGGAAACCCGAGCCGTGTATCCTGGGCCCGATCGTGTGGCTCAGGTGTGCTTCTCCCCTACTGCACGAACCCCCCCGCCCCCACCACTGGTCGGCCTACAAGGCAGGTGGGGCGGCCCGTCTCACGTTGACGTGAAACTTTAGCGGGCATGGCGGGGCTCAGGTGTCCGCTAAAGGTTAGCGCCGTGGCCGTCAGGGTGACACACAACAAAGATCGCCCCTGCTCGCCGTGTCTTGTTACGAGATGCCGCCATGGCGACAGGACTGTATGATTTGATAATGTCAGAACTAACGGAGAAGGTCAGCCAGTGGAATGTGGTGGGCGTGTGTATGCAGGCCATAAAAGAGGGCAGACCTGTATCTAGCAGAATGTCCACTAGGGTACGGTTGCCTGGCAACAGAATGCCGGACGTCAGGGACAGTGACTCCAGCTTAGAACATTACAATGGAGGAGTAGGGTTAAGAAATCTCTTGTGATGTAGCCTGCTGTACAGTATATAGACCAAAGGTAAAGTAAAATAAAAGGTATGTTGAGGCACAGCAAAGTTGCTGCTATTCCCACTACGAAACAGCATTGCAGTGTTTAAGATAAAGGTGTTTTCCACCTGGTAGCAATGTGCAGTTAATGTTACATAAACCCCACTCTCCGACACCTCCAGAACGCCCTAGTGACAGATGCTAGAGGCATTGGGATTTAGCTTCCCTTGCTAAGGCGTTGGTGCTGTAATCCGTGGGAGAGGGGGTTTGAGTTCCAGGTGGGACGGACCTCCATCACACACACACGCATCGCATTCCCACAGTAGCTGCCAAACTCTGCATGGTGTGCAAAACAACTATAATGAGCCTTCTCTACTGAATGCTGGTGTACCTCCGTGAGCCCAGGTAACATTGCTACCTTCGCTGAATGAATGCAATAATGCTTGATCATCTCCTGGTTCTGGCTGTTGCATAATCGTCAAGGTGACTCATGTTCAGAGAGAGAGAGAGAGAGAGAGAGAGAGAGAGAGACGTTGGTGTGTGGTTCGTAGAGCTTGCATAACGTTGTGTGACTCTTAGGATTTATATTTGCCTTGTTAAAATTTGTCGATCTACACATGAATACTTGTTTAACTTTGTGTGTGTGGGTTCGTGCATGCGTGCGTGTGCATGTGTGTGTAAAATGTGCCTCAATAAAGGCCATAACAGCCAGGTAGGATTAATAGGAATAGGATTAATGCGTCCCTGCATGCCATAAACTGATCCCAGGCTTCTGGCCGCGGATAGAATGCCCCCGAGGGGCTTCCGGGCACAGGGCGGCCTGGCATTGGCTCGTCCATACGGCCTATACTGTACTACTAATAATACTAATAATAATAATACAATCATCTTTATTTATATAGCACTTTTCATACAGAATTGCAGTTAAAAGTGCTTTACAGAGAGGGAATACATGTACAGTTGTGCTTCCCATAAACAAATACAGATTTAGAGATAAACAACCTTTAATAAAAATGGTTAATGTAATCAGATGAAAATAATATAAGAGAAATTAAAACCTTATCTGTTTTGTTGCTATGTCAGAATGTCAGCACCATGGAATAGCACCATGCTAATCTGGCGGAGGAAGTGCATATTCCAGTAGCAGTTTAGTTATCAGTACAGTACTTTTATGGATGGGGTTATATCCCCTTGTACCCACTAACCTCAGTGTAGGAATTACCAAGACTCTCATATGCATACGAGGGTGCTGTATATCCCCTTGTACCCACTAACCTCAGTGTAGGAATTACCAAGACATCCTGGTACGCATACGAGGGTGCTGTATATTCCCTTGTACCCACTAATCTCAGTGTAGGAATTACCAAGACATCCTAGTACGCATAGGAGGGTGCTGTATATTCCCTTGTACCCACTAACCTCAGTGCAGGAATTACCAAGGCTCCCCGTACGCATAGGGTGCTGTATATCCCCTTGTACCCACTAACCTCAGTGTAGGAATTACCAAGACTCTCATATGCATACGAGGGTGCTGTATATCCCCTTGTACCCACTAACCTCAGTGTAGGAATTACTAAGGCTCCTGAATATCGATTCCACTATAGTAACACTAGTTCCACTCGTGCACGGTGACTGCAGCACATTTGCAGCCTCATCACACAGGTATTTTTTTATATACTATAGGCTACACACAACAGTATATAAAACATAACACATAAAGTAAGGACATTTGTGTTTGGTGGATTATTTCTTTGTTGTAACAATGTTTCTTGGTAATACATTTTAGCATTGGAAATACTCTTTTAAATGGTGCCACATTTGCATTTGTGGGATGCAGCAGAGCTGAGTATGTGGGGTGCGCCAATGAAAGATTTGCCATATCTTCTCTGACAATGCCAAATAGCTTTGTTTTGCTGCTGACTCTTGTTTGGTGTTGTTTGGTGGATTGGATGATTGAAATCTGAAGAAACAAGACATATTGGCAATTTAACAAAGTATTAATAAAAAAGAGCGTCAGCAGCGTGTGGATAACCTCATGCTGGTCACCATCCTGGTCACACACTGCGATGGGATGGCATCCCACTCTTCAACCAGCATTTGTCACAAGTCAGCCAACGTGGTTGTGTTGGTCACGCTGCACGCCCAAGCTGATCCCACAGGTGTTCACAAAGTTCTTTCTTTTTGTGCATGGTTTATACATATATTATATTTTCTTCCTCTTATTGGAAGGTACTATGAGGATTGCTGCAGGGTACTGTAAATATTTTAAGAGTTGACAATAGTTCTCGGGGGAGTACTGAACACAGCATAGGGCTGGATATTGTCATTGATGGGATGCATGTGATAAAGGTTGCACAAACACTGGCACGCCAACATAGACAAGCAGGCACACATCTAAAACACTCTCCTGAGATTTGGACATAAGTATTTTGTAAAGACTGCTACAAAATTATACAAATATCACGGAAAGCTTTACAGTACTTACCTTATTCATTTGAATGATTCGATGATCATTAATCATTTTTAATAATTTGCAATGCTTGCAATGCTTAAAAAAAACATCAACATTGCTGTAACCATGGCATCCTCTGTAAAGGTTTATAAAAATGGAAATTGTGGCAGAATCATCATTAATTAGACTATGTAAAAAGAAATAGCTTGAGGTAATTAGTGAGCTAAATAATGTCATAATCCACACACTTAACAAGATTAATTTTCTTAATTATTTTTTAACATGTTCTAATTACAGCAATGTAGTCTGATTTTTTGCTTTGCACACAAATTCTATTCAACTAGAATGTGGATTAGATGAAGATGATTATAATAATAATAATTATTATTATAATAATAATAATAATAATAATAATAATAATAATAATAATAATAATAATTAGTATTATAATAATACTAATTATTATAATAATTATAATAATAGCATTAATACATTGGTTTCTCTCAATTAGTCTTAATTAAGCTTTTAGATTTAAAATGCAAACTGGGGTAATATATCATAAAAGTGATCTAACGTGCGGATTATGGTTGTGGATTTCCATGTAATTTAAAAAAACTGAATTAAATTTTAAACAGGATTACAAATGGGTTTTACAGCCGTAATTCTTTCATGCGGTTTTCCAAAGAGGCCGCTCTAGTCAATACACACAGAATCAAACCTCATACATATAGTTTAGGAATGCCTGCTGGTGGTAACCTATTTCAATCTTCCCTGTCTGCACTATTATGCAACAACCTGCATTGGCCAATTGCAGAGAGAGGCACAAGCTTGATTTTGTCCTAGCCTGCCCACACACACATTGCAGGTGTGTGTGTCAGTGTGTGTGTGTGTGTGCGTGTGTGTGTGCGCAAGCGAGCGAAGGGAATTTTCAGATTGATCAAATAAATATTATCTGCTGCTGTAGCTTCATCACTGTCCACAAAAACAAACATTGTTGTTTGTGTTCTTCATTTAATAACACTCTAAACCAGACCTGGGCAAAATCAGGCCCGGGGCCGGATGTGGCCCTTTGAGACATTCTACCCGGCCCGCCTTGTACATCAAACATAAAAATAAAAAACATAAAATTACTTGACGAGCTCTGCAGAATGTTACTTAATTTACTGCTGCATAAAAGAAAACATATTTAAAGTGAACTGTTACGTTTGATTATGAAAATGGTGTTGCATAGGAATTGCCTATTGATGTTCTGGCCCTCGATGTTCTCTGACGTTTTCAATGTGGCCCCCAAGTGAAAATAATTGCCCACCCCTGCTCTAAACCGAACGTTGGAAGTCAAAGAAATCAGATCATACAAAAGGCCAGACTACATTGCACTCTGAACCATGCATAACCTAGTTTATATTTCTACTATACATTTGCAGCACATTATTAGCATATGTTAGCCAACATGCTTGTTTATGTGTTACCAAGACTGTCTACCAAACCAACTTCTTTAATGCCAGGTGCCACACTACAAAGTAATCCTATATTTGCATAAGACACTTGGCCGTACAGTTGAATGTTGTGTCACGCAGTAAAATAAATGCATTTTCTCATTCCCATGTCTCATTTGCTGAATGGGATGAAACTGAAGATGATAAGGGGTGTCCACAGGGTAAAAAGCAGACCTTTGACTGTGTATGCAGTATGCGGATGACAGTATGGGCCATGATTAACATGGACGGATGGTGGCATTCGTATTGCGCCGCTAGAGGTGAAAATGTTGTACCGACGCAAGACGGGCGAAAGCACTTGCCATGAGTGTTTTCAATAATCAATAACGAAAGTCGGAGGTTCAAAGACGATCAGATGCCGTAGTAGTTATAATCGATGCCAACCCGCGATCCGTTAAGGCTTAATTTAACCCGGCCCGGACACAGAAAGGATTGACAGATTCATGCTCTTTCTCGATTCTGTGGGTGGTAGTGCATGGCCATTCTTACTGCAGACTGATATATACTATATGATGATCACCTCATAAAATGATGTTGGGCTTATTGTACCTTCACACCTCAATTAAGCTGAAAGCCTGCAAAGAATGCACAGCAAATTTCCATTTGAACACTGATTAGACTGTATCTTCTGTTGACACAATCGCACATTCAGATAAACTATAGCCACCATGTTTGTTGTTGAGTTGCGCTGACAGCGACGTCCTGCCGCCTTGCTGATGACAGCCTTTCCATCATCGTCAGCACAACAGCCTCGTCACCTAAGGCTATGTACAGTTTTCTGCTCAAGCAAGCGCAGCCACTTAGCCACCATCGCAGCGGTTCACCTCTTGACCAATTTGCATTTCATCATAATGTGTCACTTTCCAGTCAGCCTCTGGCACCCCCTAATGTCTGTTATGTTTCTCTCTTTTTCTTTTCTTCATGTTTTCTCCCTTTCTCTTCATGCGTAATTACATTTCATCTTGTCTGCCCGACTATAGCGAAATTGTGCTACAGCAGTATACCCAGCGGCAAACGGTCACAGCTGCACAGCAGATGGAGGCTGCTGAAATACACCCTGGGTATTACGTAAAGGTTACATGGCGTTACATAGGGCCAGTAGCAGTCAGGACAGGGGTTTCCTTTTTAATCACACCAGTTTAGATTACTGTGAGCTGTGCAATGTCTGTTCCAGTTCAGCTGTAACTCCCCCACCCTTTTATGAGGTACATTTGACAAAGTAGTATCAACTTTTTTTAAAGATTGTAAGCTATTACACCTTTTGTCAAATTCACCAAATATGTCCTTGCGGTCTACTAGCTGCCCATTCTCTGTGCATGCATGCTGAAAAAATAATATGGTGTTTGTTTCTACACAGCCATGTAAATGGTAACACAAAGTGGTGCAGACAACACCGTTAACAAATATGCCAGCCTTTGTAATGTACTGTTTCCTATGTGTAGCGCAGAGCTTCTGAGCACGGCATTAAAGGGACAGGTCTTTTTGTTTTGATAGAGATTTGACTTTTTGACTGAATTTGCTGATGTTTCATTATGAGACCATTGGCAATATACTGTACCTCAGATGGCAATTAGAATGATACATGATGATTTATGACGTGTGTCAATATAAATTTATAAATGTCATGTTTCTTTAATAGTATTTAATTCATTTCAGTATGTTGTATTGTGTTTTACTGTTATCATGATATAAAATGACATACAGTATGCCTTTATAGAAGGGTATTACCCACCCCTACTTGCATAATGGTGTCCACAGGAATGGAATATCGACTTTAACCTATTCATTTTTATCATAAGCAAAACAGCTGCTATTTTAAACAAAAGTTATAGCAGTACTATTGCCTCCAATACGTTTGCTATGGGGGAGATGAGGTATCTTTGCTGCATGGATGCTATGGGGCTCAACAAACACTGCTGGTGGAATGTCCACAGTAGCACCAGAAAGAATAGCATTTACAGCCAGTGTTGGGAATTCCGGTAGTATAGCCTTGACTTAAGAAGTAGAAAGACAGAGTGTCATTGTAGACTAATTTGGCAAGAAGCACCCTACAATAGTATTAGGAATACGAGAGAGAATGTCTAATGGCCCACAAGCTACAAAGGTTTGTGGGCAACCATTACCAGTGTGGGGCGGGTCTTACGGCCCAAGTCAAAAGGAAAGGTCTATTAACGCCTCAGAGAGAAATAATTGGCAATACCATGGTGAAATGTGTGGAACTCCCCATTGACTTGCATGGAACACTGTCCTTCTGGTCTGCATAAAGGGTAAAAGGGCCACTACCCTTCCAAATAAAAAACCCAGAGTAAACATAAGCCCATAACTCCTTGTAGTGCCTCATGCTGATTTAGCATTATCCAGCTAAGCTAGCTCTAATTCCTCAGTTCAGTCAATACATGACCTTCAGTAGCATCCTTGTAGAGAAAACCAGTTACTTCACGTGCACAGGGGTGAATGTAAATCTGGAAGACACACACACACACACACACACACACACACAGGAGCACACACACACACACACAGGAGCACACGCCGTCCTGTACTCAACAAGTGTACCCACCCATAATAGACGGACACTGTACGTGCGGTACAAAGGAGAGCAGCGTGAGGGGGTCACAGCAGGTGGTCCGATGATGGCAGACGAGCAGGTCGCTTTTCAACATCTGTAACTCGACACTTTTCTTCATCCTTTCTATTCTGTTGCTACTTCTCCTCCTCCCCCTCCTTCAGGATGTCCGCTCATAAAGAACCACATCAATTTGTAATCGGCACAGTCGCTTGAGTTACAACAGTGGATGGGTAGGTGTGTGTGTGTGTGTGTGTGTGTGTGTGTGTGTGAGTGTGTGTGTGCGTGCACGAGATTAAAAAGCAATTAATTCTCCGTTTTTGACCATTGTGACCCCATAAAGACATAACAAATACAATAGGCCTAAAAATAATAATTTTTATTTTATTTTATTAAAACTAATTAAAATTTATATTGCTAGTGCTATACTTAATAACACCCCCTCCCCCACCACTCAAAATGATTTTTGTGCATGTCAGGAAGTCCCCACACAGTTTGGTGACCAACTAAATTAAAGTGAGTGTGGTGCGTTAGTGAACATGTGTTTCAAATGGTGCCTTACCAGATAGCATGCATGGAGTATATGATGGCATATGGGTGGACTCCTCCTGACTACGCCTGAGTGTCTTTCTTAAGCCCATGGAAAATTCCGGATTTGAATAAGCACGTAAATGGGCTCTAAAGATAGGCCACACAATCCCTCTGTTCTTCTTCCACTCTTAATTGCCACTGAGCTCAAATGGGGAGAGTTCACAAACAAATTAAAAGGAGGAAGCCTTCTCCCTGTGAAATGCTTTGACATTAAATTAGCAGGTCTGCTTAAATGGCATCATGGGAAGTGGATATTGAGGGACTACTGCGGCGCTTTGGGTCAGCAAACACGGTGTTGTGTTACAGCGATGTAATGGTAAACACGATACGTACCCACACACAGGGCGCTTTTCTTTATTTTTTATTTTATACTAGCTAACATGTCCATTGTTTATCACAAAAGTATATAGTCAGCTATTTCAAGCTAAGTTAATACACTTTTGGTCAAATTCACCAAATCTCTCATTGCATTTCTGTTCTCTGTGCGTGTTAAAAAAATAATCTGAGACGTTTTAACAGCCTTTTTTATGGCAGCATAAAAAAAAGTGGACAGTGCCGGCCTTGAACATTCTGCCGCCCTAGGCAAGACAAAAAATTCCGTTTTGGAAATATCGACAGAAAATAATAAAATAAGCTTTAGCCTATGTCAATTGGCTAAAGCTTAATAGTCTTCTGATAGCCTACACCTTTTGTCAAATTTACCAATATCCTCGCATTTCGCTATCTTACCCTTCTATGTGTATGCTGAAAAAATAATCCGGTAGGCTGCTTCTATACGGCCCTGGCTCCTTAAATAGGAACGTAAGGTGGCGAAACCCGTCACAACAACAAAGCCACTTGTATTTGGCTTCGCAATGCATTTCAATGTGTGGGAGGGATATTGCTTTTATTTGAGCTGACAGTTAGCAAGCGTTCTTGAGAACTGACTCTGCAGTATAACAAATTAGTTTTATTTACAGCTTTACACTGATCTGCAGTGCGCAGCCCCAAATGAATGCAGCCTAATCTTGCCTAATGGGCTGAAAGTGGCGAACACCGCTCACATCAACAAATGGTAGTATTATGCTTTGCTTCACAGTGTGTTTCAATGTGTGGAGCGGTGCCGCGGAGGGCTGCGGAGTGATATCGTTTTGATGTACTGTATGCGGCCACACACACAGACGTATCAGCTCTATACGTCTTACTGTCTTTTGTTCTATTACATCACATTGCTGCGTCACACAATATGGTAGTGCCAATCCCCGTATGCATAGATGCACATCATGGAAAACAAAGGGTGTGTTTGTGCCTACAAGGGCCCCGTATTATTCCAATTACCAGCTTTTTCATTACAGTTTTCCTCCTCTTGAGCTGAACATTTTGTTTCAGTAAATTCGATTGGTTATTTGACTGAGAGTTGTCAGAGACTATTGGCTGCAATGAGGTTAAACATGTTAAACAACTGGAACAACCTGACTTTTTGCCACAGGGGACAGTACGCCACTCAGTTGTCATGGTCCCATGAAACCTGTGTATTTGATTAGTTCCTAGTTTACAGCTTAGCTAAAATCAAGCCACTAATGAACAAAAGTTGTAATTGAGAATTGCCTTTTTGACACGTGTGTCGACCGATTAGAGGTACGATAGTTATCTTAATACTGTATAAGTGAACTGCTGTTATAGCAGGTGGATGGAGTACTGTGAAAATAATTGATACTGCACGTAATTGACAGTGACCGTTCTCTGCAATATTTCACTAAGCATCTCACACTTAACCTTCTTCCATGGCAACGAATAGCTTGTTTTGATTCTTGGAGGCTACCTCGCCAAGATGAGTAAAAAAAAATATTGTACACATTCTTGAGAACATTTCTTTCTTTTTTTCTTCCTCCAAAAGTAATTCACCTTGTATGGTGAACTAGGCTAAAATAGTAGCCTGGAGGTGAAGTAAGCGCTGAAGTTTAGCCCGATACAGTTCCTGTAGCAGGAAGAAAACAGCATCTTATGTCAGATGAAGATAATATAGCTGAGAGGAGGAGGGTAAGCAGGGATGCATATTGTGTGATAATACCCTATGCCCTTTTTCTGGAAGCTGATAGTGTGTACACCTGGCTGTGCTATCTAAAACACTGCACCCACACAAGTGTTTTGAGTTATTTTGGCAGATAAGACTTCTTCTCAGGGCTGTGTGGGTAGACCTGCTTGACTGACATCTACACGTGACCTGGCTGCTCCGATTCATCTTGAGAAGGCACAATTATCTCATGACATCTCTATGGGTGTGGGTGTGTGAGGGATGGGCACTTGGGGAAAGTAAGCCTGTCAACATACATGTGTTGAATGCCTTGCTTCCTCATTTTTAGCTCTTAATGAAATAGTCTTTCAGCACAATCTTGGTTCCTAGAAAGTAGACCCAGTTTCCTCGCAGCTTATCTTCCTGCAGCGGGGAGACAGTCGGCTGGGAGACAAAGGACAGTCTTCCGGATTGTTCTGTCTATGCTCTGAGCAGGCTGCCAGCGTCTAGCAACCTCTCTCACCAGCAGCCCTGTCCTTTGCCCCCTATAGCCCTCTAGCTGACAACCATGATTGTGTTCGCAGCTGGGAATGCCACTTTAGTGTCCACAGAGAGGAGAGAAAGGAAAGGAGAGACTTACACTATGAATACAAAGTGTATGGTGAGACACAGTGAAGTGCCGAAAAGAGAGAGAGGACAGTTTGATAGAGAGAGATAGAGAGAGAGATAGAGAGAGAGAGAGAGAGAGAGAGAGAGAGAGAGAGAGAGAGAGAGAGAGAGAGAGAGAGA
>JAODUK010071053.1:0-16459 GCA_027564635.1 Typhlichthys eigenmanni
TAAAACAGACACAAGAACAGAGAAGAGCGTATGTAAAAAATGTGGAACAAACTTGATATTACAGAATGATCTTTATTTGTTTGCATATACATAATTTATGATGGATCTTGTCCAAGGTGAAAATATTTAATATTGGGCATATCATTACAATCTATTCAAGTTAAATACACTGAATATATTCAATTGAGCTTGAATTCAAGTTCTCAAAACATAAAGAATATTAAAGAGTTTAAAATGACATTTCCTAAAAGTGAGTACCTTATTAAATACAATTGAAATTTTAATGCAGGCTTTGTGCTTTCAGTTTGTCTTCAAGAAAAAATGGTCAACACAACACAAAGTAAAACGAGGAACCTGTCAATATACTGACACTACAAAATTAAACCGTTAGTGACAAGACCTTCTCCTGCCATATACTCCTTCCTGATCTCTTCGCTTCTCCTCTACAGGTCTTCTTGTCACCCCCCTATTCCACCTATATCCACCATGGGTGCTTGGGCCTTCAGACTCTGGAGCTCCCTTCCACTGCACATTCGACATGCCACCAAGGTCACCTTGTTTGCAAAGCTCCTAAAACCCACCTCTTCAAGGTTGTTGCCTATGACATTTAACCCTTTGTTCCACTGTCACTTGACTCCTTTGCCATTCCAACAAGCATGTATCATTTTATTTTGTTCCCAGTTCTTTTTGGTTTGTGTGTGTCATTTCTAGAATGTTTATTCTGCTTTGGTCAAATGTTTATTACTATAATATATATGTATCAGCCAAATGTTTTATGTATTTGCAATGCAAGATGTTTTGAAAGGCGAACAAGTGTCCTTGTGATGGAGAAAATAATATTGCTCGATATTACTTTAATATGTTACTTGAAAGATCAAACCATAGTATAATTTAGATGTATTTAAAACTTTAATTTTGTATTATTATTAAACCTTTATTTTACCATGAAGAAAATGTACTCACCGAGATTAAAAAATCTCTTTTACAGGAGTGTCCTGTCAACATAAAAAGACTGCACATTCAGACTGTATGTAGATAGCATTAAAAATGTCCAGAAAGTGTATTTGTGTCTTCAATGCACTGTCATCGCATGTCCAAAACCAGGAAGGTGGGTTGGCAGGAATATATTATCCTAGCGAGATAACGGCAGCTCCACAGCCTTCTAATTACCAGTATTTGGTGTGTTTTCATGTAGGCTATGCAGGGCCAGGTCTGTCCACTTCATCTCTTGTTCTTTCGAATGAATGATGAATGAATGGATGAGGGCTACTGGTCCCTAGACTGTTCTCTGACGTGCACACATTACAGTTTGTGATAGTTTTTCGTTGTTCAGTTTGTGATGATGTGACGTTTAATTTACTTTCAATGAAAGAAAACGGCAGTAGCGTTGACTGAACACCAGTTTACAAAACGGAGGAGTTGAGATGTGGTTGTGAACAACGTTGACCGCATACAATAACAAAGCGATCGTTTGATGCTTTATCATACAGATGCTCAAGATGACGGTATACAACCACGTCGCTGCCAGCACACTATGCTAAAGTGTAATTGCGAGCAAGTAAATATTCCAGGTATTCCTTATTAGCATACGGTATATTTAAAATGCATGTTCTGTGTTACAGTAAGGGGACCCAGTGTAACTGAAGCTGAAGTCCTTTATTCAGTAACCAGCATATACCGTAAATAAGAACATTAGCGCTTTCACGATAGGGTATATGGTGAAGCTATCTGAAATGAGTTGCTATGAATGTCGCAGTAAAAACACGTCACAAAACTGAATGTTTCATTAAAGGGATATTACCAAAATCCGTGGTTGTGGTTGTTTGGTGCCGAGTGGCTGGCGCTCTCTCTGTCTATGCACATTTACTAATACTACGGCGCTCATTTTCTCAAATAAATGTAATCTAAGTAATGTATTAAGTACATTATTAGTATACATTGCAGTTTGCCACACTACATAGCAATGTGTGCACGGTTGAGTTTCAAACGCAACCTACAGCACAGATCAAAGAAACGTTTGGCCATTGACTATCTATCTGTATAAAGCATACATGTGATGTGAGTAAAACTGGTAGGCTTACTCACATGTTGGCTTGATGCCTTCAGTATGCTCGCAGCAGCATGCTCTGGTATCAGGCCGGTGCACCGGACCGATCGCCCAAACAAGATGATTACCTTGGAGACCCGTTGCCATAGTACCCCAGCTTGGTTGTTTTCATACAGAGCCTCGCAGAAGTACACGGCCAACAGGCTTCACCGAGGCACATTAGTGTGAACTGTTGCAGGTAAGTTATAGTATCTGGACACTCTAGGCTACTGAAAATCGTAGGCTTCAGCACGTTACTTCAACTTTAAATAGTAAAGTAATAATAATATGGCTATGTGTTTGCGCGGAAGCCAAAATAACAGTGCCAGAGATTCGGACCCCTGCTAACATAGAGGTGGTAGAACAATAACAGCCATATTTGATAGTATTTTATTACAGACTAGTAGCAGAATACATAAAAGTAATGTATAAACTATACTACTACTAACATTTATGGCTAAACTATGCCATTTAAATCATTTTAGATTGTTATTTCATTTCTGAGAATCATCTTGTGACACCCTCCTGTGTATTGGGATCTCCAGTTTGTGAACCACTGCTGTAGTCTACCGGTAGCCGATATCATAATTTCATCTAAAATTTGGGCAATATTGACTAAACACTCTAAAATAAAGGAAACTATTGAACTGACACAATAATCCTTGGCTATTTAGCGGTTCCTGGTCTTCATTTAAAGATTGTGTAAAGCAAATTTACTTGGAAATACTTTATATGTTAGAAATCCATTCCTTAACACGTGAAAACACTGTTAACTATAGTATTGTATTGTAGAGTTAGAGGCCGTTAAACTGTATTCCATAATTTCTCTGTTCAGGATTTTTTGGGAGGGACAGAAATAGGGTACTATATACGCAGATGGTCCCCCAATTTGCATCCCCCTACCCTTAACACAATGAGGATATATAAGAGGATATAAAATCTCTCTATATATATATATACACACACACTTTAAAATAATGCATCCTGGCAGGAGAGAGGAGCGGAGGCTTTTGCCCCTGTCTGTGCTCGTCCAGGCCATGGACGATGTGTAATTGGCACACCATATTTATATAAAAATGCATTTAAATGTCTCTTTATTAAGGGGGACTTCAATAATGTCGTCGCTTCAAGAGCAGCTGGAAGCAAAACCGTGTGCCAACCCTGGGAACCCAGTGTTTTCCTGCATGATGATTCCTCCCGTTATACGAAATGAACAGGTGCCTTGGGCAAAACCCCAGAGTGTCCTATTCAAGACCACCTCAAGCAACTATGGCTCACTCCCACCGACATATGAGAGTTCTCCCTGTGCTTACCTACCCCGGTCTCAATGGTTCACAAAAGACTTGGGACTGTGCGGCATGTATCGCAATAACTCCTTCAATACGGATCTCGACCCATATCCGGTCACCCTGCACATAATCTGAATTAGTTGACTTGATAAAATAAATGAATTCACGTTATAATGTTAAACTACTTTATTTTACTGTTAACTGCCTGGATGGATCCTAGTCATCTCTGACATTCTTCTAATTGGACATTAAACATTTTGGTTCTCATGCAGCCTATTTTTTTCTTCTTGTCATTCTCACAAATGTTATGCCACTTATGACATCTATTTTCTATCCATTACTGTAGGGCATAGCCTACTTTAACCGGTTGTCATTCTGCTAATCAGTATGTCTGCTATAACAGTTCAGTAGCACTAGCAGAGTTTTGGGTTTGTCCTGGAAACGAGCCCCCAGTGCATTGATCACTGGAACTTGTACGAGGCGTCAATCAGAGACTTCCCGCCCACCTTTGTTCAACGTGCGTTATGTTTATTATTAATTATTATACATGTCTACAATATGCATCTTACTTTATGTTTTTGAAGGAAGGCCTGCCAATTATTTTACATCTAATGTAGCAAGAAACAAAAAAAGCGAGTAATATATTGCATATATTAATATATTTAAAATGTTATCATTCTCGCTTTGCTTATGATGATTAAACCACTAACACATTAACTGATAAACCGTGATGCCTACTGCAACCATATATCTATATATTTATAAATACATAAATAACTGTGGCTAGTGCTGCTGGGCTACTCACCCGTTCTTATATTTATATAGTTGTATTTACTCGCCTCCCCGTCGATTCTACCTACAGCTGATGGCGACGCAAGTACTACAGAGCTAGCAAGTAGCGACGTAGCGCGTTATAAATAACAATGTTTCTTGAAGCGTCGGGACCAGTTTTTCCACAAAAACGGATTGTAATATAAACACGCTTCTCTAGCGTTATACACATGTGTCTGTCAATCTCCGTTTTATGGAAACGTATAGTAATATAACATTAGCCAGCTAACTTCTCTAGCTTGAATTAGTATATAGGCTAGCTAGCTTATTAGCCACACTGCCGTCTTGGCTACCGTACAGTACATTGGAGCACTACAGATCGAATCTGGTTCCATGGTAAGTATGGGTCTGGAAGTGTATGATACTAGTTGGACTATTGTCTTGCTGTGCAAATGTTATTTTCAGTTGAAATGTGTGATTGTAACAACAGTGTACATTGCCAACTATACGCTTTGCTGGTTGATGGGTGGATGGCTAGCTAGCTATAGCAACTGTAATATGTGTTGTTAGTCTACGTTTATAAACGTATAGTTATGAGAAACTACTAGTTACATACTGACAATGTTAGACTGCCTACTAGCGTTTTCAGAGATCTATGCCTCTTGCCCAGATGTCCATGAAAGTGATTCAGTTGACAAACTAAGCAGCTAACGATATAGCCAATGTCATTTGCGATTGTTCTTACACTATGGGCAGCGTGCGATCTAAGTTTGATTTGTCGCTAGATTGAAACTGAAGACTGTTACCAAGTTCAGCGTTTATGCTTCTTTTTTTTTTTGTAGTCTCTCAGGTGTGAAAGTAGCCCGTCCATGACCGAGTACAGTAGGCGTGGAACCTGAGCCCCTGTACCAGAAGCAAATAATGTTAAGAGCCACCACCCAGCTCTTACAGCTGAGGTTTCACAACTGCATCAACTAAACGGCAGCATCAATCCCAAGTCCTCCCTTAAGGCACCAGTATGATCAGTGTCCCAGACCATATCATCTGGCCCAGTGGAACAAGACCCCCCAGAACCAAGTGCTCCAAATGATATGATAGTAGCCACCTGGATCACTTTTTGTGCCTGCAGGAGCCTCGCTCGGGTTCTGCTCCTCTGTTCTGCCTCAAAATCACCACCTCCGTTCTGGGAAAGGCTTACCGGTGTGGTCTCCGGCACTGTAACTATGGGAAACAGCTGTGTGTGCCACGAGGACAGTGATTTAGAGGATCACCACCATGGGTCAACAAGGGCAACACGCGGGCAAGCAAGGCGAGTAGACCATGGCACAGGGGTTGGTGTCGATGCTGGGGAGGCTCGGAGTAGTCGGCCTAGGGACCCAGTTAGGCCGCCGCGCAGAGGACGCGGGCCGCACGAACCAAGGCGGAAAAAACTGAACGTGGATGGCCTTGTTTTGGATACACTGGCTGTCATCAGGACACTCGTAGACAAGTAAGTCTAACAACTATAAAAAGTGATAATGATGAGCGGAAGGCCAGTGAGTTGTAAATGCTCACACGGATATTGTTGGCAATCAACAAAACGACAAAGAAATGTGATATACAGAATATGTAGTCCTACATGACTATTCTAAGGTTACGTTATTAATAGCCATTTAATTTCTTAAAATATCAAATTTCTTTCTTTTCATTATTGACCAAAGTTAATAAATGTTTACAGTAACATATTATAGTTGGTAGCTCCTCCAGTGGAGTCTTTATATATATTTTATATAAGGTGGTGGTGTGTCTTCCAAAGCAAAGGCTGAATAAGGTTTACCAGGATGGTTTTTGTAAGGCTGGCTATGAAGTTTCTTTATTGTTTAAAATAACCGTTTCACCTTGTTTAAGGATTACATTGAAGACAATGTCATTAAGGCTTCAAGACCTAGATATCTCAGTGGTGAAATCAGCAAGGCATTTTTCTGGACATTTCTTCAATTAATATATCTGGATGGCTGAAAAATCAAATCCTATTTGAGGAATCATAGCACTGACATAATTGATATATTATGATATATTATGTATGATGTTTGTTAATCTTTTTTCAAATGACGTGACATGGAAAGATGTAGAAAGGATCCTTCTGTTGAAACATTACACATAAAAGATCACATAAATATGAATATAGCAGCGACTATTCTATTTGAGGAATCATAGCACTGACATAATTGATATATTTTGTATGATGTTTGTTCATCTTTTTTCAAATGACGTGACATGGAAATATGTAGAAAGGAACCTTCTGTTGAAACATTACACATAAAAGATCACATAAATATGAATATAGCAGCGACTATTTTCTATGTTATAATATATTGGAATAATTGCACCCTGAGCAGAGAGTGATATCACACTGTGTGTATCTGCTGTATTTTGTGATTAGACTGGTAGTAGAAGTTATAGATTTACTTGAATCATACTGTTAAAATATTTATTTATGTATTTATTTGTGTGTGCAGTGACCAGGAGCCCCCCTATTCCATGATCACCTTGCACGAGATGGCAGAAACTGGTGAGAAACCTATACACAGGAATCTGGGATATGTATTTGTCGTTTGTTATTTTAGTTTTTTGGTTAATTTGTAGACAGTTCTTTCAGTGACAATACATTTATCACATTTGTAAAGTAGCTGATGATTGATGGTATTGACAGAAAACATTGAAGCCAGCCATGAACACATGCAAAGGAAATTCTCACAATATTCTCAACTTTCATCATCGTCAACGTCATCCATTTAATTAGCATGAGAATATGAGGACTGGTATGTCCGGTATTTGTCACTGTGTTATTCATCATTGTGACATTTTTTTTCCCCCTTCTATTTGCCATGTCATTGTTACTGGCTTTATTCCATTAAAGACTCCTAACGTTTTTAGTGAGTTCATTTATGGCTCAGTGAACTTTTATTATGCACAGAAAAAAAAACAGAAGTGAAATCAAATGAGCTCCTGTGAGAACACGAGTGTGTCCTTGTCTCATCGCTCTCGTCATCGACTTCCACTTTCAATGAAACTCGAGGACCACATAATCAAGCTCATAACGTAACATGTCCCGCTAGCAAATGGTAAAGCCAGCTTCTAGTTATAAGTACGTCGAAGAGTGAGGCTATTTGTGTGACTGGTGGATAAATGTACGGCTCCAGATGAAGTCACGGAGAAACTGAGAGAAATATTCACACACTGGCCCTGGCTACCGCCCCAGACACTGCTCCGCGTCCCCAAGCTCTGCCAACAGGCGCACGCACTAGCCAACACCCGCCAACAGCAGTAAAATAGTTTACCGGCATCACACAAAACGTAAGATGGGGCATGCTCATCAGAACGCAACTAGGAAGTTATCGAGTTTAATCGCTTACATGGTAGAATTCCTATTTAAATCGGGTCATGGAACGGGCTATACTAACTCTGCTTCGGAATGAAAAGTCGGTCGTGTTGGCAGTTCGTCTTCCGATCCTGTGTTTGGCTTCATGTTCAGTGAAAAGAACAGGAACAGTTAAATTTGTGCATTAGCATTTCTAATTATACTTTTATTTTTTTTGGTGGATCTTAGCCAGGGTGTATAGCTGATTTGTCATAGGCAGTGTGTGTGCATCTTATTGTGGTTGTGGCCCGGATTGTGTCATGTTCACATGATGATTTGTTGGTCAACTACCTGCTGTTCACTAACTAGAAACGAACTGCTGTCGACGGGCTAAAAATAACTGCAAATTGCGGCATACATGGCAGTTTGTAATTTCTCCTGGTTTTGTCCACAAAAGCAGTTTGGAATTCACTCAGTTCAATTTCCTCCCTTTTCTCCCAGATGATGGCTGGCTAGAGGTTGTCCAGTCTCTAATCCGAGTGATTCCATTAGATGATCCATTGGGCCCAGCAGTGATCACTCTGCTATTGGATGAGTGTCCTCTTCCCACTAAGGTTTGTGGCTGTTATTTTATATTGCCAGACTTTAATTTGAAGAGCCTGCATTACAGGTGTTACTTTAGCTGATAATTTCACCTTTTCTCAGGACAAGTTGGGCAGAGATATGTGTAGTGGTGGCCAGCCAGTGGCGCTGTGCAGGAAGTTAGGTAAACCTCACTCTCCTCTGACACCTCAAGAACGTCCCAGTGACAGACGCTAGCGACCTTGGTCTTTAGCCTCCCTTGCTAAGGTGTTTTCTCTGTAATCCGTGGTAAGGGGGGTTCGCGTCCCGTGTGGGATGCACTCCGTCTCAACATATGTTTCAAATGTGTTGAGGTCAGCAGCAGTTGTACTTATGCGTACCAAGCACAACGAAGGTGTCACTTACCCTGCCCTAATGGGCACAACAAAACCGATCTAGGACTGTACTTGTCCAGACTGTCCTGAAGAAAATACTTAATTTAACCCTTTGAACACTAAGGTTTTTTTGGGTGTTTTTCACCCTTTGATATTATGGCGTCTAAAAGCATTTCTGTAATAGGTATAATCAAATGTTTTATGTCTATGAAATCAGCACCCTCTCACCTACAATTAGGATAATATCACAACACGTTTATTCACTGTTTGTTTGTAAAATGTACAGCACCTAATTGTTTGTGTTTTGTATTATGTGGGGGAGAGGGTTAGTGTGTAGTTTTGTTTCAAAAACATATTTTGATTCCTCCATGTCTTGACTAACTTCCAAACTCTTCTAAGCTCAGTACAAAATTAATTGAAGTAGTTGCATTTTATTCAGAGTATCTGTTACTGTTCTGAAAATATGACACGAAATATAAACCTATGCCATGAATAGAAACATACGATAATCCATTATGCAAGTCATATTTTATGTCTGAATTTGTCGCCGTGTTGTAGAGCTGCTCCTAAGCCTAAAAGGACAAACTATATACCAATCTCTTTAGTGGAATGTCATGATTATGGGGTAGAAACCCCTGACCTTCAAGCATTTATCATTCTGAAGATATGAAACGAAATATAGTCCGATGATATATCTATGCCGGCGCAAATCTCGAGTTTAGAGGGTTAAATCAATTAAACCAGTCAGATGGAGTGGAGCGTAGCATCTCATTGTGTTCCATAACATATTTTTAAACTCAAGCCCATGACCTAGTCCCGGGCAGAGGGGCGGCTGAACACAATGGTGTGTCTGTCTGTTTAACCCCAGCTGCTTTGCTCTCCTGTGGGCTGCATCAGCATATCCAGCTAACATCCTCCCCTCATCGTCACTACAGCAGCGATCTGTTTAATGTATAATAATAATAATGTTTTATATTATGGTGCCACATTCCATTGTGTGTGTGTGTGTGTGTCCTTGTCATCTGACATCTAGGATGCTCTCCAAAAACTTTCCGACATGCTGAGTCTGAGTTCAGCCGTGGCGCGTCAAGATGCCCTCAGCCCCGCCAAGCACAGAAACACCACGGCCGTCCTCGGCTGCCTGGCAGAGAAACTGGCTGGTATGGTTCACATGGGAAAGCACCAGCTGGTTTGACAACATTCAGATGTGTTCACGTAGCTGTTAGAGAGCTGATGCGCCTGCATTTGTGCAGAAGCTTTTTGGCATATTGGATGATTTAGTTTTATCTAAAAAGTGTATTGAGGATTCTGACCTACGTCACTGTTTTCATGGTTCCCATAACGACCGTGCAAACAGATAAAACCTGGATGTTTTCAAATGACTGGCATGATTGTTGTTTCTGTTGTTGCCTGTTTAAACTTGAGCTCTGTGTTCCTGTTAGGGCCAGCCAGTATTGGACTGCTTAGCCCTGGAACCCTGGAGTACCTTCTTGAAAGCCTGGTGAGATAATATGCCGCACGCACAAAGACGTGCCAGTGGGAATAGAGAGTGGAAGAAACGATTAGTGAGAAGTTGGTGTTCGCGTTTGGAGTTTCTGAAAGCTTGTCCAGAAGTTGTGACAGCATTGTATCCAGTAGCTCGTAACTAGGAATAGCTAGTACCATTAGTAACCACACAGAATGTGCTACTAATTGTTAGGGCAATTATTAGTGTTGTTTATTGTTTTTGTTGTTTGTGTTTCAATAAAGCATTTAATATATTGAGCATAGTTCTGGCAGACCACGAAGTCAATCTCAGCCTAGATTTTCAACCAGCCGACAGACCAGCTGATTGCTGCTTTATGCATTGGCCAAATAGTCCAGGGCGCCTTATTTAAGATGAATAAGCATTCCCTTTTCCTGCCGCTTCACCTGCAAACCCCTTGGCACCCACCACCTCCCGCTGCAAATCCTTTGATGCTACTGTCTTAATAGATAGTCTGTTGTCAAATGTAATTGGCCGCAATGCAAATGAAATACTTTATCTCGAACTAATGGCTGTCCTGACTGAAATAGCTGTTCATCGTTTGTTTGAACACAAGCATAATGCTAAAAGTAATGTTGTTAATTGTATGTGTGCCAACTCTCTCTCTCTCTCTCTCTCTTTCTCTCTTTCTCTCTCTCTTTCTCAGAGCTCCGAGGCACATCCTACAGTCATGCTGTTTGCGCTGATTGCTTTGGAGAAGTTCTCCCAGACCAGTAGGTTAACAAGCGGCACCAATCACAGCCATGCCCATAGGCCTACACCAGTAGGGGACATTTTTCATTCATTCATTCATTCATTAATTTTTTTCTGCCTCCAACTAGGTGAGAACAAGCTGACAGTGTCTGAATCATGTATCAGTGATCGGCTCGCTGTCCTGGAGTTGTGGGCAGAGCAGTCAGACTACCTGAAGAGGCAGGTTGGATTCTGCTCCCAGTGGAGCCTTGATAACCTCTGTAAGTACCGTAGACATCTGTTTGTGGTGAATATGCTCTTCTTAGTAGTGCCATGACAATATAAGTCAACAAATGCTGGAGTTTGAACACCGCTGTGGCATTTATTGCATATGTCCAGGGAGTTAATGGGAGATGGCTACAAAATACCTTTTTAAGAAGGCTCAAACAGGTTTTAGATCCAAGCCACAAACATTCTTTTGCTCAGTATTACAAGACTAGTATTACAACTTTTCTTTCTTTCTATATCTCTCCATATCTCTCCAGTTCTAAAGGATGGCCGTCAATTCACTTATGAGAAGGTGAACCTCAACAATATCAATGCCATGCTCAACAGCAATGATGTTAGCGAGTACCTCAAGATCTCGCCAACTGGGCTAGAGGTAGGTGTGTGAGTGCATGTGTGTGTCTTTTAATTAAGGCTCTGAAAATAGGAAATTAGATTTTTAAATGGAAAGAGATTGTGTTAATGAGAGAACCCCTTGACACCTTGTGTTGGAGTTTTCCATTTTTCTGTATGGACAGAAGCTTGCAGGTGTATCTGTACTGTGTCTTCATAGTAAACACCATTCTGTCTCTCGTTGTTCAGGCACGTTGTGACGCTTCGTCGTTCGAGAGCGTGCGCTGTACGTTCTGCGTGGACTCCGGGGTTTGGTATTATGAGGTGACGGTCGTCACGTCGGGGGTGATGCAGATCGGTTGGGCAACGAAGGACAGCAAGTTCCTGAACCATGTACGCAGGCCTTCGCTTTGCTACGCTTGCCGTTTTGCATTTGCCTCTAGTTTAATTTGGAGTGCGTTTATTTGAGCACACACGTGGGACTAATGGCGTTCTTATGCGTGTGCATGCGTGTGCATGTGTGCTGTGTGTTACAGGAGGGCTATGGGATCGGAGATGATGAGTACTCGTGTGCGTACGATGGCTGCAGGCAGCTCATCTGGTACAATGCTCGCAGTAAACCTCACTCTCACCCCTGCTGGAAGGAAGGTATTGACCCCTATTCACTACTTGAGGGTGGAGTCAGCGATTGTAAGCTAACGCCCCTTTTGTCACGTTCGGTGCATATAGAGAGCCGAAGTCACTGTCTCGTTATGGGACCTTAGTTTGGAATAAATATGTATGGTAGTCAACGGTGAAAATATTATTTTTAGATCCCTTTTGAATTGGGACACGAAGTACACATATGATGTGTCTATATAACAGATAATTGTTCAAGTCAAAAATGTTGCAGTTTGTTGTGAAAGTAATCTTTAGTTTTGTGTGTGTAACCGCTCAGTGAACTACAGCTTTCGGCTCGCACAACACACTTCACCAAAACAACGCTTTCTTCGGCTAAAGGATTGTGGCACGAAAACGTCATGACACTTGCGTGACACAGGGTTTGTAGTCTTACTAATAATATGTTTTCACAGTCTTATACTTATATACTTACAGTCTTATAACAAATGCACACCAAACTGAGACTTTCTTGACTCGAACAATGTTCTTTTAAATAGCCAAACACCATATGTCTACTTCGTGTCACAAAACAAACAGGATCTAAAAATAATGTTATTCTCGCCGTTGACTACCATACATACGACACTTTGTGTTGGAACCTCAACAGAGCAGGTACTAGGATACAGTACCAGGTACTATCCCAACTTTTCCCAATGGAAAAGCAAAAAGGTGAGTCGAGTTGAGCTGGTACCACGCAGTGGAAAAGCTCCCAAAGCAGGCAGAGTAGGTACCAGCAGTGGAAAAGGGCAATTGGCACGCCAGCATCTCACACCAAAACAAATGCTGTTGGGCCACACACATGCACTTACGTGTGTGTGGCGTTAATTACATCAATGATCACATATTGTACCAAACGCATTTCCACAAATCACATTTGAGTCGAGGGCAGCAGGAAAGAAAGATGCAAGATAAAGATATAAAGCAGCTTTGTTATCATGTAATATGTAGACCTATACACAAAGTTGCAAGTTAATGTGCAGGAAAACCTTTTTGTTGCTTGGCAACAGTTCAGTCCCAGTCCAGGCAATTTTTTGTGTGGGCAGAGTAAAATAAATTGCTAAATAAACAGACCATTCAAAATATGTTGTAGCTTATAGGCTTTACTGTTAATGCTGTTAATAGTACCATGCTAAACGGCAAACGTATTAAGAGACACCCATGATTCTGCCTGTATCATGCTGTTGTGTTAAACACATTTAACTCTTGTAAACGTTTTAATTGACTCTAGCATGTCAGTTATTTTGTCTTTGCTGTCCTGTGGATCTGCCGTCACATTCAGTGTTCAGGTTAACTTCATGAAGGACTGTTGACATGTCTCCCACACGACTACATCTTGCCCCTTTGTGTGTGTGTGTGTGTGTGTGTGTGTGTGTGTGTGTGTGTGTAAATCCTGCTCAGGAGATGCCATAGGGTTCCTGCTTGACCTCAGTAAGAAACAGATGCTCTTCTACCTGAATGGTCACCAGCTGCCGCCTGAGAAGCAGGTCTTCTCTTCAGCCACGTATGTACCGTACTCTGTGTACGTCTGTGTCTGTATGTGTGTATACACACACACACACTGTACACACAGGGTCTACCTGTGTTGGGCCCACAGTCCGGTGTGTACTGTTGTTTCCTCCCCTCCCTTCACCATGGTAACATGTCACCCCCCTTCCCCTCCCTTCACTGTGGTAACCTGTCAACCGTCACCATGGCAACCTATCAGCCTCCTCCCCTTCACCGTGGTACGCTGTCACCCCTAGGGCTGTCCTGAATACCATTTTACAGGTTTCGAATACTTGCTGGTATTTTCAAACGAATATTCAAATACTTTTTTTTTTAAACACCATTAAAAAACTATAAACTCAACTATAATTAAGAAGTATAACAGAAGTAATCTGATTCCTAGCTTCAGTGACCACACATGTAAACATAGCCATGCGCTCAAAATGGCCACTTTGACTGACACGTCAATTGACCCAGTCAGAGCTGTCCAATAACATATACCTCTTGCATTAGCCAATAAGAGTGTGTTGAATGAATAGCCTCGCTCTCTTCTTACAAACCGAGCCAATTGCAATCAATTGTGTTGATGACACAGTGTAAGGCAGGCAATTACATTTCAACATGTGAATTTATATGGAGACGGTAGGGATTAATGGGAAAACTTGCATGCATAATGTGAAAAAAACAAATACTCGAATCCCAAAATTTAAATCGAATACATGCCCAACGAACGAATAATAATTGAATATTTGGGGCCAGCCCTAGTCACCCCCCTTCCCCTCCCTTCACCGTGGTAACCTGTCAACCGTCACCATTGTAACCTATTAACCTCCTCCCCTCCCCTTCACCGTGCTAACCTGTCACCTCTCCCCTGCCCTCCTCCATCTGACAGGTCTGGGTTCTTTGCGGCGGCCAGCTTCATGTCCTACCAGCAGTGTGAGTTTAACTTCGGGGCCAAGCCCTTCCGCCACCCGCCCTCCAGCAGGTTCAGCACCTTTAACGACTTTGCATCCCTGCTGCCCAATGAGAAGGTCATTCTGCCCAGGTAGGGAGGGAGGCAGGGAGGGAGGGAGGGAGGGAGGGAGGGAGGGAGTGAGTGAGTGAGTGAGTGAGAGAGATATATATATATATATATAAATATATAAATAAAGAAATAAATTTGTACAGTACACACACACACTTGTTGTGATTAACCCCGTTTTATGACTTATTATTATAGCATGAGATAAATGGTGGATAAGACGGTGTTTTATCATGCTGTGGGGTAACATGGGCTCTTTAGTGGGGTCTTTCCACTACTGCTTAGTCTAATGCTTAGTCTATATTAAATACATATGCTACATACACTGTATGTAGCTTATTATTATTATTATTATTAATAATACATTTTATTTAAGGACGCCTTTCAAGACACTCACGGACATCTTACATTACAAATAAAACATTTGACAGGAGCAATTAGATAGATGAATAGATTAGATTAAATAACGTGTGTGTGTGTGCTTTCCAGACATCGGCGCCTGGCGTTGCTAAAGCAGGTTAGCATCAGAGACAACTGCTGCACCTTGTGTTGTGACATCATGGCCGACACCGAGCTACGGCCCTGTGGCCATGGGTATGTGACTACAAGTCTGATGCTGTGCACCAGTGTCAACCATATTAAACATTTTAACATAATCTGTTAAACACACAGTCAAAACCCTTTGTGGGGGGGGGGGGGGAGACTAACTTGGTTTGAAATATTGTGGAAAGAATGAGACCACTTCCTTTAGGGTGCAAAGATGTTAAAATGTAATTATTCTTTCATTTAAATGTACTTATACTTTTAGTTTTTATTTTGGCATCTTAAAATTCTATTCAATGTAATGAACTGCAGGCATCAATTGGGAGCTTTTCTGTCCAAAAGGTTTCAATGGGCGGCTGCAATGAGTTCCTTTCTGATTGTAGGCTTAGCCTTACATCTAAAGTCTTTCTTCAGATCGGGAGAAAATTATAATACATTTGATATGTACAAATATGTACAACTACACTTGCTTGTTAATAAATAAAAAAATAATACCAACCTATTCCGTACATTGGATGCCAAGCCAACACAGGCTCCACACACACACACAAACAAATGGCATCTGCTGCAGTATTTTGTGTGTAAGACACTGAACAACGACAACACACATACAATCATCCTACCTATGTTTGATGTGTTGTGCCTGATTATAAACCCTGAATCCCATCTCCCTCTGCATTCCCTGCCCTCTCCTCCCAGTGGTATGTGCATGGAGTGTGCCTTACAGCTAGAGACATGCCCGCTGTGCCGTCAGGACATCCAAACCCGCGTCAGACTGATCGCACACGTCTCCTGACACGCCTTCAGCCGGGACACGCACACGCACACGCACACACACACACACACACACACACACACACAGGCCCCTCTCTAGCCTCTCTGCCCTCCAATCGCCTGCTGCTCACGTAATCACAACTGACCAATAGGACTGCAAGGAGGAAACCCCGCCTCCCGGCACCCCGGATGCACACTTGCAAGCCTTTCCTTGTGTTCGCGCACCTCTCTCGTGCATCTGACGTCCAGAAGAGAGGAAGAACGCAGACTAACGAAGGGCAGAGAAATGGGACAGTCCCCCGGGTCGTAACTTTTGCTACATCACTAAACTGTGTATGCGGTCAAACTCTCCATCCGTAACAGCTCAAACTGGCTTGGATTCAAGTAAGCGGTTGGAGGTGACGTTCATATGTTGGTATGCAATTGGTGGTACTGTAGGTGAAATTTGTTTTCTTTTGTGAAATGTTAAAAATTCCCCTTTATGATTATTGTTGTATGAGACGCTGTCCACCGTATTTTTGAATGCGGCAAGTCAAGTTTTCAACATGTGGCTGGACTTCCAGTAAGCAAATCCCTCCTACATGCATGCATAATAACTATTAGGACAAACCATATATTCTGTTAAATATCATTAATCTTTGCTCCCAACCGGAAACCACCCCCCCCCCCCCTCCAGGCCTCAGTAAGCTGGACAACCCTGCTCTGATGCAGCAGTGGTT